>JAVKPL010006072.1:0-25096 GCA_032173675.1 Gastrolobium villosum | reverse complement strand
AATGTTTAGGGCCTCACTGTTTTGAGTACAAATATAGTTCTTGTTTGGACTTTCCATATTGTCATTATAACCCTTTCTGATTTTGACTTTCATTATAAAATTGATAAGGCTAATTTGTAAACATATATAGGATGTTTTCAATTTAAGCTGTATTGTTCGTGCTCGTCAACACCGAGATAGGATAGTTTAGTGTCATGTGTTTGAGGAGCACCTGATTAGCAATCTGATAAGATTATGTAGAAGAAGAAGGGAGAAAGATAAAACAAAATATAATGCAATAAATACAAATATATTAGGTAGCATGGGGATATATTGGGTATCCAATATTGGTATCCTATCCTGTTGAATCCTAACCCAGCTCCCCCCATAGGATAAGAAATCATGTATTGTATAGGATAAAATGAGACAATAGGATAAGCTAATCATATCCTATTAACCCACCAAACAAGAGATAAAAATAGGAGAGATCCTTAAAGTCAAGATGGAAACTACTGCTGGAAGTAGTTTTCAAGGCTGTTGTTTTATCCTGTCCCCGTTCCCTCCCCTAAATGAAGTTGTTCTAGGATAGGCCTTCACAAGGGACAATTTTAATTGGATTTGATGTGACATAAAATATAATAAATACTCAAAATAGGCCACCAAAGATGCATAAGACATCAAAGTTAGTCCTCCATAGTGTAAAATAAGCATCAATATAGGGACTAAATTAATGTCCAATGATATATTGATGGAGTAAATTGATGTCCATTTTAAACATTCAAGGATCGAGTTAATATCTAATATATTTAGAGGACCAACTTGATGTCTCATGTATCTTTGGAGGACCAATTTGTGTTTTTAGTAGTGTTTTAAAACCTCACCCCGCCCCCCGGGTTAACCTGGGTCAACCCTGACCCTCCCTTCTGAGGGTTAGGGTCACAAGTTGGACTCTATATGCACATCGAACCCTCCGACCCCCAAAACTCGGCCGGGTTTTAGTGACTCCCGGGTCAGAGGGGTGAAAGGGGGTCACTGCATGTTTTTTTTTTTTTTTTAAATAATTCCATGAAACAACATTGTTTTATTAAAAAAATAAAATAAAAATGCTTGTAAACCTAAATCTAATTGTTCTCTTCTCTCCCAGCGACCTAGGCGTCTTCAATCTTCACTTGCTGCCGAGAATCTGCTAGAAGAGGTAAGAATTTTACTAATTCAAATGAAATCTTTACGGTCGTCGATGGAAAATAAAAACTCATTCTTACTTTGGTAAAATTTAAATAATAACGAATCACTTACCACTAGTCTTGAGTAATTTATTTGGTAAAGCATATGTATTAATATATTTATTAAATAAATTAATATAAATTCAGATTAATCCGTTAAACCACTGACTGATCAGTTAAATCAACATCTTATTAATTCAGTACCTCCATAAAGTCAATACTAGTTTGAGTTTAATATCATTTACTAAACATTAAGGTGACGTCATATTCAATGGCATCACATATTATAATTGCTTCTAAATAGATTATTATATTGGATTGCTTTCTTGCGTAGAAAAAAATAAAATAATGCTGCCCAAATAACATGTAAGGACCCATAACATCAAGGTTTGAAAAGTTTCATTTTGATTGATTACAAAAGGAGTAAACCTCCCCTAATGTAAGGATTCTTCATACGTGATAAGAACCAAAATTGAGGCAATGATTCCGTGTAACTTTTGTCGTGGCTTGTGCTGTGAGTAATAAACTACCTGGTCATTTGATTAATCACTAAGTTAGCTCCCAACAATGAATATTAAGGGGTAATTAAAATAATAGAATAATCCAAGGGGTATGAGTTTTCCCAATTTTAAATATTTTTAATTTAATTTCATATTACGAATTCTCTGCAGAGAATAATATAAATCATTAAAAAAATATTCATCCAATACCTTAGGATTTTGGGTTTAAATGATTCTTTATATTATCAGTATTTAAGTTTCTTATTAGTATTTAAGAATTATTATTGTGCTTTTGAATGCTTCCAAGTATAGTTTAAACCTTATTTATTCTCATAGAAGTCTAATATAAAATTATTAAAGTGATCCTTACCTAATAACTGAATTTTTAGCTGAGATGGTTATTTATCATTCATCAATAAGAGAAATTTATGTAATATAATAACAAACAACAATTGTGATATTTAAATTATAATTTGATTTTAATATATTATCAATAAAAAATTATATATTTACATCTAGTGGTGTATTATAAACTTAATTTAATTATCTTAACAATTATATAAAATGTCAAATATGCTAACACATGATTAGATATTGATATAAAATTCCTTTATAAGGTAAATTCATGTTTATTTAGCATAGGAAACTTATTGTAATTTTGTTAACAATAACATATGGGAAAAGTGTGTATCATTTTAAAAGATGTAAAGTTGTGTCATTTTAAGTGAGAGAAAGAGATAAATAAAGAAGGTGGATCTCCGATTTTTTGTTCCCTTTTTTTCATCACCATTCTTTTCATTCAACTGCAACCAATCCCTTAGATCTGATGAGAAGAAATTATGTCTCCATGCATTTGGTATTGTATTTCCCCATAAATTGTATATCTCTGTACAATCCCTTAACATATGTAGTATACTTTCAGGTTCCCCATGACAAATGGGGCAAGTCTCCTCAATCTCACTCCATTTTGCAGCCTAAGATTTTGTGGGAAGACGAATTTGAAGGATTTTCCACATAAATATTTTCATACACCGTGGTCCTTTCCAATTCCACAAATTCCTCCATATTTTTTCTGCATGAAAATTTCCCGCTCTATTCCATATTTCTGCAGAGATTGCATGGTAAGCTTTCTTAACACTAAATCTGTTCCCCCACCCACTCTCCAAATTCATTTATCCTGCCCATCTTCAATATGTGGGGTCAGGTGACTCTAAATTATTTTCATGTCCTCCTCTGATATCCATCTACCAATGATACTAAGATCCCAGTCACCATCTTGGTTAACTAGATCGCAAGCCTTTTTGCATATTTCTTGCTCTGGTATGTTTCCTATTCTTCTGTGAATCAATGGACCTAATTATGATATCCAATTATCAGTCTAGAAATTGATTAACTTCCCATCCCCTATCTCCCATCCTACATATTGTTTAATTTTCTCTCAAATCTTACACACATTTTGTTAGCATATGGGTGTCCTAGAGGGGTGAAAGGGGGTCAAGGTATGAACGAACTGAATAAACCCCTTGGAATAGAACAGGTATCTCTTGAGTATCTGTGATGAGATCACGATCATGAGGATTCAAGGATATTGCATGTCTATTCCTAATTATATGTTCCTAGTCTAGAGACACTGAGTTTGGGGATCAGTGATCTCGAGTAAAGACTAGTACGACTTATCTACTTGTATATGGATACAAGGTAAAGACCTCATGAGCTGCAGATATGGAGATATCTTAGCTAAAGTCGTGGGTGGACCTATAAGAGTATAGCTCGCACTGAACAGACCCAAAAAGAGACTCTGTGAGGAAATCTCACAGATAGTGTCATTAGAGTAATCTCTTTATGTTTGGGTATGTCTTTCCTTAGACCAGAAGTTATTACCTAGACTGTATTCTTGAAGGCATGTTTTGATTGTATGCCTCGTCTACCTGAAACATGGAGACTCATAGGTATACTGTTGGGCGTGTCCTTAAAGGGCACAGGACTAGGGTAATAAGCTGAAGGAATTCGTCAAATCTCTGTGAGAGATTAGGTTATCTATAAACCGGAGAAATCGGGATGACATTTACAGGGACTCGGGAATCTATGCATAGTAAAAGAGATCATGCGATGATCTGCCTTTAGAGTCAGTAAATTGAAGATTCCCTATTTCGAATAAAGCTTACCCTAAACCGCAGGTGTAACACCCTCCCTTGTATGCATCCAAGAGAGTCGTTTGCTAAGCGGAATTAGAGTCGTTAATGTCACATGAGCTATCAAGGATTCTTTTACTAAGTTCAAATCCGAAAAGCGTTTCCACAATTCTTATTACTTCTGTTCGGACGATAAAAAAATATTTCAAGTGATTTAGAAAGAGCACATTTGGGGCTTCGCGCGCATATAAAATAATAGTAATTCCGAGTTCGTTTGCTCATAAAAACACCACCCGTAAGGTGCACTGTAAAAATTTCAGCACTTAAATTCTTTTCACAAAGGTTTTCCAAAATAGCCGCTGTTCATAAAAGTTCAAGATAAAATAAAGATGATAAAGTCTACAGTCATCCAAGAGTGCCAAAACATTAATCATTACAGTCATCCAATCAAACAAACAGCAACAGTACACGTCCATTCATCAGCAAGCACAACAAATATCATGTCTTCAAATGCTTTTACGTCCTCCTGCCATTTTGGAAAATAGCAGCCCCGAAGGGGTGAGAATAATCCCAGTAGTGTGGCAACAAAACCAGTAATATAACAGTATTAACTAGGCACAAAATCATAAACAGTCACTTCAACATATCCTTGTTCCTTTTCCTTTTCCTTTTCATCATATTCATATATTGCGTATATAACGCCTTTCCTTTGCGCTTTTAGCACCGTCGTGCGCGCACTTCACAGTGGAATCAAATATACCCTTGGCACCTGAGCTCCATGTGGATTCCAACTGTGGGCCTATGCGGACTGATGCCAAGTGTCCCATACCCCGGTACCTTGGGGATGCCTATATGATGCTTGCTCAAACACATGGTCCTGTACATAACTATTCTAAAACAAGGCCTATATGATCATGATACATGCATGTCATGCTATGCTTTCACACACAAGGCGTAAAAATGCGGTATGATGTAAGGTGCATGCTTATATACCTTTCATATGCGTTATGCTGCCACATAACGTCTTTACCTCATAATCATATAGCCATCACGGCACATTTTTGGCAGTTTCCTTTCATCATAATGGAACATAATATTTTTACGGCATATGGAGCATCATGTCACAATTTTATACCAGTAGTCAATAGTCACATTAGGCAATATCGCCTGACACTTACCTTTGCGTGCCTTAAATATTACCAAACCGCAGCGAAGTATCTCACTTCTTAAGCGCACCTAAATCAATTACAACCAATCATTTACAGTGGCTATTTACAGCAGAAACAGTGAGCATACAGCAGTGTCTTACAGCAGCAAAACAGTGAGCATACAGCAGTGTTTTACAGCAGCAAAACAGTGAGCATACAGCAGCGTTTTTACAGCAAAAAATAGTGACATTTGTGCTTAAAACAGTGAGCAGAAACAGTGAGTTGTTCTTTTAAGACAGTGAACAGAAAACAGTGGTATTTTCCTTAAAAATAGTGGACAGAAACAGTGACGTTTTACAGCAGGAAAACAGTAAACATACAGCAGAAACAGTGAACGTTTTAAAACAGAAACAGTGACGTTTTACAGCAGAAAAACAGTAGCACCTTACAGCAGAAACAGTGAACGTTTTAAAACAGAAACAGTGGCACTTTGGGCCTCAAAACAGTGGCAGAACAGTGGTATTAACAGTGGCAGAAACAGTGGCATGAATGGTACATTTTTGAGCATTAAAACAGTAGCATAAATCATGGTTTTTGGACATTGAAACAGTGGCACATTATGGACTAAAATAGTGGCATTTTATGCATAAAACAGTGGCATATTATGGACTAAAACAGTGGCATTTTATGCATAAAACAGTGGCATATTATGGACTAAAACAGTGAGCATTTTATGCATAAAACAGTGGCATATGATGGCTAAAACAGTGAGTGTTTTTATGCATCAAAACAGTGGCATGAAGAGGGATTTTTGAACATCAAGACAGTGGCATAAATGTGCAGAAACAGTGGCATATAATGTGCAGAAACAGTGGCATATAATGTGCAGAAACAGTGGCATATATGTGCAGAAACAGTGGCATATATGTGCAGAAACAGTGGCATATAATGTGCAGAAATAGTGGCATATAATGTGCAGAAACAGTGGCATTTGAATGGTGATTTTGAGGAACCGAAACAGTGAACATTTTATCATCAAAACAGTGGCACATTCATAGGGAAACAGTGGCATATTTCTCTTCAAAACCGTGGCATATTCATACAAAAACAGTGACATATATATTAAGCATGGCCATGAGACTTTTATGCACACAAATCATCATGAATTAGCTCCACCATTCTACTTTTATCATGCTCATACTTGAATCCAAAACCACACATAATCAAGGAGACATTCAAGCACACACACATGGTTACACAATGAAAGTGTTCTAAGTTCAAGGCCTACCTCTTGTAGCACACACTCCTTGGTCAAGAATCACACACCTCCTTCTAGCTTTACAACACAACAAGTCCACACTTCCTAGGAGAAGATCTATGCGCAATCAAGGATGAGGAGGAGCGACTTGGACAGCTACCAAAAGGTGAGGAATCAAGACTGAACAGTGAGGTGAAAGTGAGGAGGAAAGCTTACTCTTGCTTGGGACAAAGCTTACGGTTTTGAGAGGTGAGGGAGGGTAAGTGACCAAGGTTTTTCTTTCTCCAAGAGGCTTGTAGTCACGGCTAGAGAGGGAGGAAATGAGGGAGGAGTTTGGCTGCACTTGTGCAAGGTGAAGGAGGCTCTCTAGTGTGCGCATACTTAAGGAGAAGTGAGGGAAAGGTTGCAATGATTAAACATCATGAAAATTCTGGTTGCTTGAAGAAGTGGGGCTGCATACTTGGGCTGAACAAGCAAAGGGTTTGCTTCTAAGTTACTCTATGCACATGCAAGGAGGTTTACTAAGTCAACATGTAAGACAACAATGTGGCAGCCCAAAAATCTGCATTGATGCAGTCCTTGTGCGCAATGATGAGGGAGGTGCAGCCCAAAAATCTTCTTTGGTTGCATGTGGAAGAAAGGGGGAGATTTGGCTCATGATGGACTGCCTAAAGCATGCAAAAATCTGCACAATTCAGCCTCATGATGGAAGGTGTAAGGTGGTTCACTTGGTCAACACTCAAGTCAGATTTGTGTCATAAAAAAAATCTGCACCAAGACCCCTCCATGTGCGCCTAAATGGGGAAGTATGCAGCCTAAAATTATGCTAAAGTGCACATGTGTCTTTCATGCAATAAAATTGAAGTCAAAGGTGCATAAACTAAGTATGAGGTGGCGGTTTTAGCAAGAGAAAATTGACAGATTTCTAAGTCCTAATTACTCACTTTATGCGCATGAAAGAGTAGGAAAAAAAATACATTAAGCCAAGAGAAAGTTCCTTGGTACACAAACAACCTTGTTGGACAAGGCTTAGGGGAAGATAAGAATGGTTACAACTTTGGGCTGAATCAAGGTAGGTCCAAAAGCCATCTTTGGGCTATTGGCCACACACACAAAGAACCAATCACCCAAGTCCAATAGTGACAAGTCCACACACACTAGCCCACTACCAAAGTCCAATAACACTAAAGCCTTCTAACACACACTCACATTACTCATATGATTAAATTCACATGTCTACATATGTATCCCCCTATGATTTAATTTAATTAATTACCTTAGTCTCCTCCAAGGATAAAGATCAAACAATTCGCAAGCCATCACACATAAATCATAAATCCGAAATCTACACCTTCATCTATAACATATAGTACTTATGTATTTTACTAATTATGCGGGATGTTACACTCTCCCCACCAAATAGGAATTTTGTCCGCAAAATAAACTTACTTAAGAGCTAAACAGTTCTGGATAGCGTTTCTGAATGTCGTCCTCGCGCTCCCAAGTGGCTTCAGCTTCCGATCTGTTGTTCCATAATACTTTCACCAAAGGAATCTCTTTAGAACGGAGTCGCTTGACGGATCTTTCAAGGATTTGGAACGGTTGCACTTGATAAGTCAGATTTTCCTTTAGTTCCACTTCTTCCGGCTGTAACACGTGAGATGGATCAGAGAGATACCTCCTTAGCTGCGACACATGAAATACATTGTGAATTCCTGACAGATTGGGTGGTAAAGCCAACCGGTATGCAGACTCTCCAATCCGGTCCATAATCAGATACGGTCCTAAGTACCGTGGACTTAACTTCTTTACTCCCATTCTCCTTCCGAGTCCCGATGTAGGTGTGATTCTCAAAAATACATGGTCTCCGACTTCGAAAGATAGAGGCTTATGACGCTTGTCGTAATAACTCTTCTGTCTGGCCTGAGCCCTCTGCATATTTTCCCGAATCTTCTTTACTTGTTCGGATGTCTCTTGAATTAGATCAGGTCCTAACATACTTCGCTCACCTACTTCATTCCAACATAAAGGGGATCTACATTTTCTCCCATACAAAGCTTCGTACGGTGCCATCTGAATACTGGAGTGGTAACTATTGTTGTAAGCAAATTCAATCAAAGAAAGATAGTTATCCCAGCTGCCTCCTAACTCCAAAACACATGCTCGTAACATGTCCTCTAATGCTTGAATGGTGCGTTCCGTTTGACCATCGGTCTGCGGATGATAAGCAGTACTCAACCTCAATTGGGTCCCTAATGCTCTTTGAAAGGATTCCCAAAACTTAGATGTAAACTTGGGATCACGATCGCTGACAATACTCGTAGGAACTCCATGCACCTTCACAATCTCCTGCAGATAAATTCTGGCAAGCCTCTCTGTATCGTACGTGGTTCTAACACGTAAGAAATGAGCTGTCTTCGTTAAACGATCAACAATCACCCAGATAGAATCATATCCTTCTCGCGTCCGAGGAAGTCCAACTACAAAATCCATCGCAATACTGTCCCACTTCCATTCGGGAATCTCCAAAGGTTGAAGGAGTCCCGACGGTTTCTGATGTTCGTACTTCACCTTCTGACAAGTTAAGCATCGAGATACATACTCCGCAATATCACGCTTCATACCCGGCCACCAAAACGAGGTCTTCAAATCATGGTACATCTTCGTGGATCCAGGATGAACTGCATACTTACCCTTGTGAGCCTCCTGTAAAACTTCTTGCTTCAACACTTCATTCGGCACAACCAGCCGTCCTTGAAATCTCCAAACATCATTCTCATCCTTTACAACATCTTGGTTGCCAACCAAATCACGGACTAACTCTTCATCTTTCTGAGCCTCCTTAATTCTACTGATCAATTCATTCTCCACCTTTATATTTCCCAGTCTTATGCTATTTCCTCTCTCGTCTACTGATAAGTTCAAGTCTCGAAAGGCCTCAAACAATTTCAGCTCTTCCATCATCAGAGTTGCAGTGTGCAGTGTCTTCCTACTCAGGGCGTCAGCTACCACGTTTGCCTTTCCTGGGTGGTATTTAAGTTCAAAATCGTAGTCCTTCAGAAATTCCATCCACCGTCGTTGCCGCATATTCAACTCCTTCTGATCGAACAAGTACTTCAAACTCTTATGATCGCTGAACACGTCAAACTGCGAACCATACAAGTGGTGCCTCCAGATTTTAAGTGCGAACACTATAGCTGCTAACTCCAAATCGTGCGTAGGATAATTTTCTTCGTGAGGCTTAAGTTGTCGAGATGCGTAAGCTACCGCCATACGATCCTGCATCAACACGCATCCAAGTCCTTTCAACGACGCATCGCAGTATACTTCGAACTTTCGGGTAGGATCCGGAATCGTGAGTACGGGAGCACTCGTCAATCTGCTCTTTAGTTCCAAGAAACATTCTTCACAAGCTTCAGTCCACTCAAAAGGCTTATCCTTCCGAGTGAGACGAGTAAGAGGTTGCACTATCTGAGAGAAATTCTGGATGAACCTTCGATAGTATCCAGCAAGACCTAAGAAACTTCTTACTTCGGTGACAGTCTTGGGTCGTTCCCAATTCATGACAGCTTCGACTTTGCTGGGGTCCACCGCGATACCTTCTGATGAAATGACATGGCCCAGAAACTGGACCTCTTTAAGCCAAAACTCGCACTTCGACCATTTCGCGTACAACTGCTTCTCCTTCAAGATTTGCAAGACAATCCTCAGATGTTCCGCGTGCAGCTCTTCATTAGCTGAGTAAATCAGGATATCGTCGATAAACACAATAACAAACTGATCAAGAAATGGGCGGAAGGTGCGGTTCATGTAGTCCATGAATACCGCAGGAGCATTTGTAAGTCCGAATGGGATCACCTGATATTCGTAGTGCCCATAACGAGTCCTAAAAGCGGTTTTCGGAATATCCTCCGGTTTGACCCGGATCTGATGGTATCCCGATCGTAAATCTATCTTGGAAAAGACTCTGGCTCCTCTCAGCTAGTCCATTAAATCGTCGATCCTCGGTAGCGGATACTTATTCTTCACCGTTACTTTGTTCAGCTGGCGGTAATCTACACACAGACGTAAACTTCCATCCTTCTTCTTAATCAAGATGGCTGGAGCACCCCATGGGGAAGTACTCGGTCTGATGAATTCCTTGGCCAAAAGCTCTTCTATCTGCTTCTTCAACTCGCGAAGTTCCAACGGCGCCATACGATACGGAGCAATGGAGATTGGTCCGACTCCAGGAACAAGTTCGATGGAAAATTCTATTTCCCTATGAGGAGGCAATCGAGGTATTTCGTCCGGGAATACCTCCTCGAATTCTCTAACTACCGGTACATTCTGAATTTGATTGTCAACCGAGGTCTCAGCCTCGATCGACAAAAGATACCCTGCTGCTCCCTTGCGGAGCTCTTTTCTAACTTGCAATAAAGAAATGAGAGAGAAAGGTTGAAAATTACCATCTTTCGCAGGAACAACGACTTTCCCCGCTCGACAGTCCAACGTTATCCCGTTTTCCGTCAACCAGTCCATACCGATAATCACATCAAAGTTGAATACCGGTAGGACCACAAAGTTAACTGTATACGTGTTCCCTTCATACTGCAAGATAACACCACTGCAGATCTCTGAGGCTGTGCACGATCCTCCGGTAGGTGTGCTGATGTGTAACTCATAAGGTAACGGGGTTGGGGTGATGCCTATTCTCAAGGCAGTATGCTTTGCCATAAAAGAGCCAGACGCTCCAGAATCAAAGATAACAGAAATTGGGTGACCATTTAAAGTGACATTACCTTTGATCAGGTTGGGAAACTTCTGTGCTTCATTTGCATCCAATGTGAACACCCGAGCTTGCGTAGGCTGTTGTTCAGCGTTCTGGGGGCATTTGTAAGCAAAATGTCCTTGCTGGCCACATCTGAAACATGCATTGTTGTTCTTGCGACAGACTCCAAAGTGATTCTTTCCACATGTAACACAAACAGTCGCGCCCTGTCGTCCAGTCGACGATTGACCCACAGTATAGTTTCTTTTAAAATTTCCAGGCCGCGCCTGCAACGGCGTACCTCTGCCTCGACCCCTACCAGGTGCCGTCCTGAAGAATCTGCCTGCTCGGTTTCCTCCGTGGAATTGTGTTGGTGGCTTGTTCAAGTTCTTGGCCTCATTAATGATTCCTTCTGCCTGACGGCTCTGGTTGATGAGTTCCGGAAGTGTACGATTAGCAGTCGTCAAGATGAGCTTGCGGATTTCCGGATGTAATCCGCTTTCGAACTTCTCCACCTGCCATTCTTCGTCGTAAATGTTCTGATCAAAGTTGGCGTACTCGATCAGCTGCCCAAATTTTGCAATATACTCATTAACCGTCATGTTATCCTGCCGGAGTGACAGCAGTTCAGTGTGCTTCATCCTTCTCATTGCCTTAGGAAAATACTTATCCAAAAATACTTGTCTGAACACGGCCCATGTTAGTTCCACGTCCTGAGCTCTCAGCAGAGCCCTCGCACCAGTCCACCATGTTAAAGCTTCTCCCATCAGCTGGTACGACGCGTAATCAGTCTTCTGCGCTTCTGGGCATGCCATGCGTTCGAAGATATGCTCGATCATCTGCAGCCACTTCGCTGCAGCCTCGGGGTTGTCTTCACTCTCAAATGTAGGTGGTTGGAAGTTGCGGAAGTCTTTCAACCTCCGACGGGCAATTTCTTATGCATTTTCATGCAGTGGGGGTTGGTTCTGATTCTGTTGCCTATGGTCGCGCCATTCTTGGCTCATATTCTGGATAAACGTTGCCAGTCCCCCAATGGTAGTGATAAGATCCTCTTCCGCATCGCCAGACCTTCCCCGAGTTGAACCGCGACCACCTGCCATGATTCTGCACTCACAATATCAGGAAATGAGTTGATCAGGCTCACCGCAAGTTATTCATGGCAGCAGTCCCAAGTAGGTACTCGAGTTCAATTCGGACAAGTTAGCTATGCATCCGTGTCTTATCACAGAACGGTCCTAACAATCTTACTACCCTAGCTAACATATACTTAAACTATAGCACATTTAGACAGTCAATCAGCAGATAAACACAAACAACAATCAATTCAGTCAAACACAAGCAAATCCATGGACCAAACTGCTCTGATACCAATTAGTGTAACGCCCTCCCTTGTATGCATCCAAGAGAGTCGTTTGCTAAGCGGAATTAGAGTCGTTCACGTCACATGAGCTATCAAGGATTCTTTTACTAAGTTCAAATCCGAAAAGCGTTTCCACAATTCTTATTACTTCTGTTCGGACGATAAAAAAATATTTCAAGTGATTTAGAAAGAGCACATTTGGGGCTTCGCGCGCATATAAAATAATAGTAATTCCGAGTTCGTTTGCTCATAAAAACACCACCCGTAAGGTGCACTGTAAAAATTTCAGCACTTAAATTCTTTTCACAAAGGTTTTCCAAAATAGCCGCTGTTCATAAAAGTTCAAGATAAAATAAGATGATAAAGTCTACAGTCATCCAAGAGTGCCAAAACATTAATCATTACAGTCATCCAATCAAACAAACAGCAACAGTACACGTCCATTCATCAGCAAGCACAGCAAATATCATGTCTTCAAATGCTTTTACGTCCTCCTGCCATTTTGGAAAATAGCAGCCCTGAAGGGGTGAGAATAATCCCAGTAGTGTGGCAACAAAACCAGTAATATAACAGTATTAACTAGGCACAAAATCATAAACAGTCACTTCAACATATCCTTGTTCCTTTTCCTTTTCCTTTTCATCATATTCATATATTGCGTATATAACGCCTTTCCTTTGCGCTTTTAGCACCGTCGTGCGCGCACTTCACAGTGGAATCAAATATACCCTTGGCACCTGAGCTCCATGTGGATTCCAACTGTGGGCCTATGCGGACTGATGCCAAGTGTCCCATACCCCGGTACCTTGGGGATGCCTATATGATGCTTGCTCAAACACATGGTCCTGTACATAACTATTCTAAAACAATGCCTATATGATCATGATACATGCATGTCATGCTATGCTTTCACACACAAGGCGTAAAAATGCGGTATGATGTAAGGTGCATGCTTATATACCTTTCATATGCGTTATGCTGCCACATAACGTCTTTACCTCATAATCATATAGCCATCACGGCACATTTTTGGCAGTTTCCTTTCATCATAATGGAACATAATATTTTTACGGCATATGGAGCATCATGTCACAATTTTATACCAGTAGTCAATAGTCACATTAGGCAATATCGCCTGACACTTACCTTTGCGTGCCTTAAATATTACCAAACCGCAGCGAAGTATCTCACTTCTTAAGCGCACCTAAATCAATTACAACCAATCATTTACAGTGGCTATTTACAGCAGAAACAGTGAGCATACAGCAGTGTCTTACAGCAGCAAAACAGTGAGCATACAACAGTGTTTTACAGCAGCAAAACAGTGAGCATACAGCAGCGTTTTTACAGCAGAAAACAGTGACGTTTGTGCTTAAAACAGTGAGCAGAAACAGTGAGTTGTTCTTTTAAGACAGTGAACAGAAAACAGTGGTATTTTCCTTAAAAACAGTGGATAGAAACAGTGAAGTTTTACAGCAGGAAAACAGTAAACATACAGCAGAAACAGTGAACGTTTTAAAACAGAAACAGTGACGTTTTACAGCAGAAAAACAGTAGCACCTTACAGCAGAAACAGTGAACGTTTTAAAACAGAAACAGTGGCACTTTGGGCCTCAAAACAGTGGCAGAACAGTGGTATTAACAGTGGCAGAAACAGTGGCATGAATGGTACATTTTTGAGCATTAAAACAGTAGCATAAATCATGGTTTTTGGACATTGAAACAGTGGCACATTATGGACTAAAACAGTGGCATTTTATGCATAAAACAGTGGCATATTATGGACTAAAACAGTGGCATTTTATGCATAAAACAGTGGCATATTATGGACTAAAACAGTGAGCATTTTATGCATAAAACAGTGGCATATGATGGCTAAAACAGTGAGTGTTTTTATGCATCAAAACAGTGGCATGAAGAGGGATTTTTGAACATCAAGACAGTGGCATAAATGTGCAGAAACAGTGGCATATAATGTGCAGAAACAGTGGCATATAATGTGCAGAAACAGTGGCATATATGTGCAGAAACAGTGGCATATATGTGCAGAAACAGTGGCATATAATGTGCAGAAACAGTGGCATATAATGTGCAGAAACAGTGGCAATTGAATGGTGATTTTGTGGAACCGAAACAGTGAACATTTTATCATCAAAACAGTGGCACATTCATAGGGAAACAGTGGCATATTTCTCTTCAAAACCGTGGCATATTCATACAAAAACAGTGACATATATATTAAGCATGGCCATGAGACTTTTATGCACACAAATCATCATGAATTAGCTCCACCATTCTACTTTTATCATGCTCATACTTGAATCCAAAACCACACATAATCAAGGAGACATTCAAGCACACACACATGGTTACACAATGAAAGTGTTCTAAGTTCAAGGCCTACCTCTTGTAGCACACACTCCTTGGTCAAGAATCACACACCTCCTTCTAGCTTTACAACACAACAAGTCCACACTTCCTAGGAGAAGATCTATGCGCAATCAAGGATGAGGAGGAGCGACTTGGACAGCTACCAAAAGGTGAGGAATCAAGACTGAACAGTGAGGTGAAAGTGAGGAGGAAAGCTTACTCTTGCTTGGGACAAAGGCTACGGTTTTGAGAGGTGAGGGAGGGTAAGTGACCAAGGTTTTTCTTTCTCCAAGAGGCTTGTAGTCACGGCTAGAGAGGGAGGAAATGAGGGAGGAGTTTGGCTGCACTTGTGCAAGGTGAAGGAGGCTCTCTAGTGTGCGCATACTTAAGGAGAAGTGAGGGGAAGGTTGCAATGATTAAACATCATGAAAATTCTGGTTGCTTGAAGAAGTGGGGCTGCATACTTGGGCTGAACAAGCAAAGGGTTTGCTTCTAAGTTACTCTATGCACATGCAAGGAGGTTTACTAAGTCAACATGCAAGACAACAATGTGGCAGCCCAAAAATCTGCATTGATGCAGTCCTTGTGCGCAATGATGAGGGAGGTGCAGCCTAAAAATCTTCTTTGGTTGCATGTGGAAGAAAGGGGGAGATTTGGCTCATGATGGACTGCCTAAAGCATGCAAAAATCTGCACAATTCAGCCTCATGATGGAAGGTGTAAGGTGGTTCACTTGGTCAACACTCAAGTCAGATTTGTGTCATAAAAAAAATCTGCACCAAGACCCCTCCATGTGCGCCTAAATGGGGAAGTATGCAGCCTAAAATTATGCTAAAGTGCACATGTGTCTTTCATGCAATAAAATTGAAGTCAAAGGTGCATAAACTAAGTATGAGGTGGCGGTTTTAGCAAGAGAAAATTGACAGATTTCTAAGTCCTAATTACTCACTTTATGCGCATGAAAGAGTAGGAAAAAAAAATACATTAAGCCAAGAGAAAGTTCCTTGGTACACAAACAACCTTGTTGGACAAGGCTTAGGGGAAGATAAGAATGGTTACAACTTTGGGCTGAATCAAGGTAGGTCCAAAAGCCATCTTTGGGCTATTGGCCACACACACAAAGAACCCAATCACCCAAGTCCAATAGTGACAAGTCCACACACACTAGCCCACTACCAAACTCCAATAACACTAAAGCCTTCTAACACACACTCACATTACTCATATGATTAAATTCACATGTCTACATATGTATCCCCCTATGATTTAATTTAATTAATTACCTTAGTCTCCTCTAAGGATAAAGATCAAACAATTCGCAAGCCATCACACATAAATCATAAATCCGAAATCTACACCTTCATCTATAACATATAGTACTTATGTATTTTACTAATTATGCGGGATGTTACAGCAGAGGTTGATACATTTCCTTACCCTAGGTTAATGGGAAGATAACCGAGACGAAGGGAAATACATACGGTAACCAAATATGTGCAATAGGATGATCAAGTCATTAATCTGACTAGTTCTAGGGCAACAAAGCATTGCTAGTGCTCTGTGTTGTCATTAATTGGGTTGTGGGCTTGTTGGGCCCAAGCCCAGTTATGTGAGAAGCTAAGTTGGACATAATGGGTCACACACTAACACCTTGTAGTCATGATGGACTAGCTTTAAAGGTATTGGGCCTAATAATGGTTGTTAGCCCAAGAAGCTGTTTGGAAGCCCATCTAAATGGGTGGGTGGTGCATGGAGCTTAGTAATGGGCTTGGATAGTCCAAGCCATTACTAATTAATTTAATTAGTTAAATTAATAATCAAATATTTGAATTTCGAATTTTGAATTTGAAATTTGAATTTTGAAATTTGAATTTGGAATTTGAATTTCGAAATTCGAATTTTGAATTTGAAATTTGAAATTTGAAATTTGAATTTTGAAATTTGAATTTGCAATTTGAATTTTGAAATTCGAATTTTGAATTCGAAATTTGAAATTTTGAATTTTGAATTTTGAATTTGAATGTTTGACCGTTTGAATTCAAGTGTTGGAATTCGAATTTGAATTGGTTTTGAAAAGTTGTTTCATAACAAAAGGATAAGACAGGATCTTATTGGAGCATATTCCTTGGATAAAGAAGCATCTTTGGAGCACTTCCTTGGCTGTTTGGTGCGCAAGTTTAAGTGATAAGGATGTCATCTTATCACTTAAAACAAAGCTCCATTCAGATTTGGTGGTTGAGGGAATCAGTGGGTGAGTTGATTCAAATTTTGCAACTACTCAATATATTTGGACCCCTTCTAGGGCGGAATTATGCGCATGAAAAGTATACTATATGATAGTTTATGAATTTAAATTTAAATTATTTTGAACTTAATTTCATGTGGATAAGATTGGAGGTTGTTGGCAAAATTGGTTTTGCAACAGCTCCACCTTATCCTCACTGTTCCATGCGCAAATTTCAAAGTAGTTTGAAAGTTGGTTTTCATTTTGAATGATTTAAATCTCTCCTCCTCTCCAAGTGTGCGCATAACACTTGTTCCACACCTTAGGGTTTTGAGAAAACCTAGCCAACTCTCCTCCATCTATGCACCATTTTGTAGGGTAGTTCACTACACCTTTCCAAACAGAATACCTAGCCTCCACCTTCACCACTTGTGCGCATAGCAAGCCTCACTGTGGTGTTCATCTGGTGGCTTTCAAGAAAGGTTCTTGCATCATTGACGAACGGTGGTGTGGATCACCATTAGAGGGTTTGAACCCTTCAAGCCTGACATCTGATCTCCCTGACTGATCAGGCCAAAAACAAGATAACATCATGCTGTCTTAAAGCATGAACCTATGTGTGCATGTATGTTCCGCAGTAAAATTTTTGTTTTACACCTTACATGCATCGACCTTCAAAGGCCAGTTTACTTTCAAGTGGTATCAGAGCCCGGTTGCTTTACCATCGACGGGTGATGGTACCTTGTTTGTGAAAGGAGTCTTTCACGGTCAAAAATCTTTAAAGGGGTTTATGGCTACACGCATGGTTTAATTTTGTTTTCTTTAAGAAAGAATTAACAAAATTTGAATTAAAATTGTTTTTTAAATTCGGCCAATGAGAAATTTAAGATTATGAATCTTCATGTTATTTTGATGTTTAAATGTTAAATGTCAAAATACATGTGAAAATATTATGTGATAATATAATGTTTGTGTTTGCAAGTTTTGAACTTTTCAGGTACAAACAGGAAGGGGATGGTCATGGTGCCCGGATTTGAATTTTGAATTTTAAATTAATGTGTAATCGCGCCTTTTAATTTACAAGTGTATTTGTAATTTAAATTTTGTAATTTTGTCCCTCCAAAATGTTATGGAGTTTCTTTAATTATTTGTAATTAGAGAAATAGGCTAGTGGCGTATAGACGACAAGCGGCCGTTGCTTAAAGAAGCAAAAGGGACAAAAGCGCGAGCACCATGGCTGTCTCAATATAAACTGTTTATATGCATGTATGATTAGAACGTCTAGTATGCATGAATTGGGCAAACCGCGTTTTGTATGGTTATCATGTTTGTCCAATAGCGACTAGTGTATATCGATAGATGTTTGACATAGGTAACGACTAGCATGATAACTTACAATATGCGTTTGATGGGACCTAATTAACCACAAAATAAAAGGAACCCTTAAAAGGAATAAATAATTAAGCATATGATTACCTCCCACCACCAATGCTACTCAAAACTCTTCTATATAGTGGTGCTCCACAACTCAGTTGGGACCCACTATTTCGTTGGGCTAGAGTAGTGTTTGAAGTGTAAGACACTTAGGGTGCTGGTTTAATGCTTAACTAAGACATAAGTTGCAGGCACAACCGGGCTTATGTGCTTAGGGTAATGATGCTAGGTTGGTTGCATGAGATGCACCACTAAGTGACAAAGAGTTGTCAACCTAATGTTAAGAGAGGGTATGAGATACTGTTGATAAAGATCAACCCATTATTTAAATTAATCTTGCGGTCTCAGACGGAGATTAAAATAAATAATCGCACTCTTAATCCCACTAAGGTAAAATCTAAAGTAGATTAACCCTAAGTCAAAAGGAAGGGTCATTGAGTTAGATAAAATAGTGGGAGGGGCAAATTATTTCAAGTCTTTAATAATTTGCTTTTAACTACATAACCGTATATTAACTAAAACTATCTTTACATCCTTTTCAGCTTATAGTATGACTAATCCACTGTCACTGCGTTCAATACTCGATACAAATAAACTGACCGGTTCAAATTTTATGGACTGGTACCGGAACTTAAGAATAGTTCTAATGGCCGAAAAGATTGCCTACGTTTTAGATGCTGTAATACCCGTAGCTCCACGGGAAGGGGAAGAAGGGTTTGCGGAATTTGATTTCGTAACCCACCAACAGCACTTGGATGACAATGTGATGGCAGTATGCATCATGTTGGCATCCATGCCTCCTGAACTGCAAAAGCAGCATGAGCATATGGATGCTCCCTCTATTATCGTACATCTCAAGGAGTTGTATGATATTAAAGGCAGGCATGAGAGGTATGAGGCCTCAAGAGAACTGTTCTCTTATAGGATGATTGAGAGCATGTCTGTGGGCAGCCATGTTCTCAAGATGATCGGGCTGATTGAGAAGCTAAGAAACCTAGGCTTCATCATGGATGCCGAGCTAAGTAATGACTTAGTCCTCACCTCACTTCCACCTTCCTTCAGTCAATTCATCATGAATTACAATATGCATGGGATGCAAGTGAGCTTGCCTGAGTTGTTAAGCATGTTAACAACAGCTGAAGTGTCTATCAAGAAGGATAGGACAAAGGCTCTTTTGATTGGTGGGCCTAGCAAGGCCAAGGGAAAAGGTAAGGAACCTGCAAAAGGTGACCCCCTTAAGCCCAAAGGAAAATCCAAGAAGAAGAAGGGCAAGAAGAAGGGTAAGAAGGCACCTAAGGACAAGGGTGATGCTGAGTGCTTCCATTGTGGCAAGAAAGGCCACTGGAAGAGGAATTGTCCAGACTACCTGAACAATGTGAAGGACAAGAAGCATGGTGATGCTTCTGCCTCAGGTATTTTCATGATTGAGATAAATTATTCTTATGCTAATCCATCCTCATGGGTATTGGATACCGGATGCAGTTCTCATATCTGCAATATGTTGCAGGTACTTAGGAGCCCAAGGAGATTGGATAGAAACGAGGTGGATTTCCGCGTTGGCAATGGAGCAAGAGTTGCTGCTCATTCAGTTGGAGATGCTGACCTTATTTTTCCTACGGGCCTTTTATTGCATTTGAATAATTGTCTTTATGTTCCGCATATTTCTAGAAACATTATTTCAATTTCTTGTTTAGAACAAGATGGTTATACTTTCAGTATTAGGGATGGTACTTTTTCTATCATTTTGAATGATATGGTTTACGGTACTGCTTCTTTAATAAATGGATTGTATGTGTTGGAAATGGGAAATGAAGTGCTCAATATAGATGTGAAATGACCTAGGACGGATAATCAATCTTATCTTTGGCACTGTAGACTAGGGCACATAAATGAAACAAGATTGTCTAGGATGCATAGAGATGGATACCTGGACTCCATGGATTTGGAATCCTATGGACAGTGTGAATCTTGTCTAGCTGGGAAAATGATTCGAAAAAAGCCCAAAGGGCTTGAGAGTCATAGGGCTAGTGAGTTATTAGAACTCATTCATACTGATGTTTGTGGCCCAATGTCTATTGAGGCTAGAGGTGGATATTCTTATTTCATTACCTTTACAGATGACAAATCAAGATTTGGGTATATATACCTAATGAGATATAAATCTGAAGCTTTTGAAAAGTTTAAAGAGTTTAGGAATGAAGTGGAGAAACAACGTGGCAAGATGATTAAGACATTAGGATCAGATCGTGGTGGTGAATATTTGAGCCACGAGTTTCAGGGTTATCTGAGAGAAAATGGAATTCTCTCACAACTTACCGCTCCTTACACACCACACCAAAATGGTGTCTCCGAAAGGAGAAACAGGACCTTGTTAGACATGGTTAGGTCTATGATGAGTGAGACTCAACTTCCAAAATCGTTTTGGGGATATGCCTTAGACACAGCGGCATGCCTTCTAAATAGGGTACCGTCTAAATCTGTTCAGACCACACCATATGAGATATGGAATGGTAAGAGACCCAACCTGAGTTACCTCAGGGTATGGGGATCGCCAGCTTATGTCAAAGCGTTGACATCAGACAAGCTTAGTGCTAAGAGTACTAAATGTCTATTTGTGGGGTATCCTAAAGGTACTAAGGGATACTACTTCTACTCCATGGAAGAACACAAAGTGTTTGTGTCAAAGAATGCTGAGTTCCTTGAGAAGGATTTGATCTCTCAAGGAGGCAGTGGGAGTAAGATTGATCTTGAAGAAGTGCAAGATCCATAAGAACAGATTGAGGAACCCGAGTCTGCTCCGCAGGCGACGTTCTCCAATGGAGAAGTAAACACACAACTCCGTAGATCTACGAGGGTCATCCATCCACCTGAGAGGTATGGGTTTGTGATTGAGAATCAGCAAACTGTTGAGGATGATGAACCAAGTAACTACGAAGAGGCGGTCAAAGATGTTGACTCCTCAAGATGGATTGAAGCCATGGAATCTGAAATGGATTCGATGTATCAGAACAAGGTATGGACCTTGGTTCCTAAACCACAAGGAATAGTTCCTATCGGTAATAAATGGGTCTTTAAAAGAAAGACTGATGCAGATGGCAACGTTCAGACCTACAAAGCTAGGTTGGTGGCGAAAGGGTATCGTCAAAGACAAGGAGTTGACTATGATGAAACTTTCTCACCCGTTGCCATGATCAAATCTATTAGGATCATGCTTGCAATAGCAGCATACCACGACTATGAAATTTGGCAAATGGATGTCAAGACCGCCTTCTTGAATGGGTTCTTGAAGGAGGAAGTGTACATGACACAACCTGAAGGCTTTGAAATCAAAGATCAGGAGCATATGGTATGCAAACTACAAAGGTCAATATATGGGCTAAAGCAAGCATAAAGGAGTTGGAATATACGTTTTGATGAAGTCGTTAAGAGTAACGGTTTTATCAAGAACGAGGATGAATCTTGTGTTTACAGAAAGGTTAGTGGGAGTAATGTCATCTTCCTAGTGCTCTATGTAGATGACATATTGCTAATAGGAAATGACATCCCCACATTAAAAATAACGAAAGAGTGGCTTTCAGAAAACTTTACCATGAAGGATTTGGGAGAGGCAACCTTTATACTTGGTATAAAGATCTATAGAGATAGATCCAAGAGGCTGCTGGGTTTATCTCAATCCACGTACGTTGACAAGATGCTAAAGAGGTTTAGCATGGAAGGGTCGAAAAGGGGTTTTCTTCCTGTCAGTCATGGGGTACACCTATCAAGGGCTATGTGTCCTAAGTCACAGCCTGAGAAGGATCGCATGAGTGGAATTCCATACGCTTCGGCTATTGGATCCATCATGTATGCCATGATATGTACGAGACCAGATGTCTCATATGCTTTAAGCATTACGAGAAGATACCAGTCAGACCTTGGAGAGGGTCACTGGACGGTAGTCAAAACCATCCTTAAATACTTAAGAAGAACTAAGGATGCGTTTCTGGTCTATGGTGGGGTTAATGAGTTAACAGTGAAAGGGTTCACTGATGCCAGCATTCAGAGTGACAAAGATGACTGCAAATCACAGTCAGGATTCGTATTCACCTTAAATGGTGGGGCAGTGTCTTGGAAAAGTTCCAAGGAGGAGACAACAGCAGATTCAACGACAGAGGCTGAATACATAGCTGCTTCAGAAGCAGCTAAGGAGGCAGTGTGGATCAAGAAGTTCATAAATGAACTAAGGGTGGTTCCAAGCGTGGATGAGCCCATACAGTTGCTTTGCGACAACACAGGAGCCATTGCGCAGTCAAAGGAACCTAGGTCTCATCAAAGATCTAAACACGTGCTCCGCAGATATCATTTGATTAGAGAAATCATTGATAGGAATGATGTAAAAATGGATTATGTTCCACAGACGATAACCTGGCCGATTCTCTGAAAAAGGCTGTTTCTCAGAGAAAACATGATAGTCATTATGAGGCTTTGGGCATACGACTTAGGTCTGATTGGCTCTAGGCCAAGTGGGAGCTTGTTAGCATATGGTGTCCTAGAGACAATCTTTTGATTAAATAAAGGACACTAGATGTAGAACTTTGTTTGTCGCAAATAAATAAAGCACTATTTATTCAGTTTCATATTGTGTCTCGATATTACTGTTAATATTATATGAACGAACTGGATAAACCCCTTGGAATAGAACAGATATCTCTTGAGTATCTGTGATGAGATCACGATCATGAGGATTCAAGGATATTGCATGTCTATTCCTAATTATATGTTCCTAGTTTAGAGACACTGAGTTTGGGGATCAGTGATCTCGAGTAAAGACTAGTACGACTTATCTACTTGTATATGGATACAAGGTAAAGACCTCATGAGCTGCAGATATGGAGATATCTTAGCTAAAGTCGTGGGTGGACCTATTAGAGTATAGCTCGCACTGAGCAGACCCAAAAGAGACTCTATGAAGAAATCTCACAGATAGTGTCGTCAGAGTAATCTCTTTATGTTTGGGTATGTCTTTCCTTAGACCAGAAGTTATTATCTAGACTGTGTTCTTGAAGGCATGTTTTGATTGTATGCCTCGTCTGCCTGAAACATGGAGACTCATAGGTATACTGTTGGGCGTGTCCTTAAAAGGCAAGGGGCTAGGGTAATAAGCTGAAGGAATTCGTCAAATCTCTATGAGAGATTAGGTTATCTGTAAACCGGAGAAATCAGGATGACATTTACAGGGACTCGGGAATCTATGCATAGTAAAAGAGATCATGAGATGATCTGCCTTTAGAGTCAGTAAATTGAAGATTCCCTATTTCGAATAAAGCTTACCCTAAACTGCAGGGGTTGATACATTTCCTTACCCTAGGTTAATGGGAAGATGACCGAGACGAAGGGAAATACATACGGTAACCAAATATGTGCAATAGGATGATAGAGTCATTAATCTGACTAGTTCTGGGGCAACAAAGCATTGCTAGTGCTCTGCGTTGTCATTAATTGGGTTGTGGGCTTGTTGGGCCCAAGCCCAATTATGTCAGAAGCTAAGTTGGACCTAATGGGTCACACACTAACACCTTGTAGTCATGATGGACTAGCTTTAAAGGTATTGGGCCTAATAATGGTTGTTAGCCCAAGAAGCTGTTTGGAAGCCCACCTAAATGGGTGGGTGGTGCATGGAGCTTAGTAATGGGCTTGGATAGTTCAAGCCATTAGTAATTAATTTAATTAGTTAAATTAATAATCAAATATTTGAATTTTGAATTTTGAATTTGAAATTTGAATTTTGAAATTTGAATTTGAATTTTGAAATTCGAATTTTGAATTTGAAATTTGAAATTTTGAATTTTGAATTTTGAATTTGAATGTTTGAACATTTGAACTCAAGTGTTTGAATTCGAATTTGAATTGGCTTTGAAAAGTTGTTTCATAACAAAAGGATAAGACAGGATCTTATTGGAGCATATTCCTTGGATCAAGAAGCATCTTTGGAGCACTTCCTTAGGCTGTTTGGTGCGCAAGTTTAGGTGATAAGGATGTCATCTTATCACTTAAAACAAAGCTCCATTCAGATTTGGTGGTTGAGGGAATCAGTGGGTGAGTTGATTCAAATTTTGAATGCAACTACTCAATATATTTGGACCCCTTCTAGGGGTGAATTATGCGCATGAAAAGTATACTATATGATAGTTTATGAATTTAAGTTTAAATTATTTTGAACTTAATTTCATGTGGATAAGATTGGAGGTTGTTGGCAAAATTGGTTTTGCAACAGCTCCACCTTATCCTCCCTGTTCCATGCGCAAACTTCAAAGGTTTTTGAAAGTTGGTTTTCATTTTGAATGAATTAAATTTCCTCTTCCTCTCATCAAGGTGTGCGCATATATACAGCCTCCTCACCTTAGGGTTTTGGTCAAGAAAACCTAGCCAACTCTCCTCCATCTATGCACCATTCTATAGGGTAGTTCACTACACATTTCCAAACAGAATACCTAGCATCCACCTTCACCACTTGTGCGCAGAGCAAGCCTCACTGTGGTGTTCATCTGGTGGCTTTCAAGAAAGGGTTCTTGCATCATTGACGAACGGTGGTGTGGATCACCATTAGAGGGTTTGAACCCTTCAAGCCTGACATCTGATCTCCCTGACTGATCAGGCCAAAAATAAGGTAACATCATGCTGTCTTAAAGCACGAACCTATGTGTGCATGTATGTTCCGCAGTAAAATTTTTATTTTACAC
>JAVKPL010006071.1:0-254052 GCA_032173675.1 Gastrolobium villosum | reverse complement strand
TATTTCATTTTTGGTTTCTTGTGTGCACTTAATAAAACTTCTTATGTTATTGAATCAATTTCTTGAATACAAATTATCCTCTCAATGATTTTATTATCACTTTTTTAACACTTTCATCTCATACTTATTGCAATTCCAACCCTTGTTGTCATCTCAAAAGGACCATCGTCATTGTCACCAAAGAAAGAGTCTATGTTGTATGACACCCACATGTGATATGACACGACATAACATACTAACACATTAATTCTGAAAAATATTAGATTTCGACATATTAGGACACGTTTTGATATTAAATAGTATAATATATAATATAATATAAATAATTTATATTTAATACATATAACAGCTCGTAATAAGTGATATAATAAATCAAATATTCAAATTTCATAACGTAAATATAAAGAAAATTTTTTCATACATTGTTAATTTTTCAAGTCAAATTTCATAATAGAAAATATTTGATTTATAAATTAATTTTTCATGTTTAGTTAAAAAGATAAAATGAAAATAAAATTTGGATATAAAGAAAATGTATCACATGGGAAGTGTAGGAAGAAAATGTTGACCGCGTGCTCGAAGTGTGTCGGAGCATTAATTCCGCCGTCTAGAAAATATTGAGCGAGTGTTGAAATGTGTTAGTGTCTGACACATATTATTATTATTTTGAAAAGAGTGTGATTGTGCAAAGAGTACACGCATCTGGTTTTTTCCTATGTATCCTTGGTGGAGAAGGAGAAGAGGATATGAGAAGTGCCGTGAATAGATTTTAGGATAGTAAGGTTTAAAATTAAGAATAAAATATTAAAATGAAGACTAAAATGAAATGACAGTACTGAACTTCTAAACAAAAATGTTTTTTATTTTTTTATTAAAAAAAGTTAAAATCAAAAGGCTAAAAGCTCACAACTCATAATGGTTAGAGCTTATGTCAACATAAATTATTATTGAAGTAAATTTTTAATCTCTCCTCTTTATTAAACAAAAACTACTTTTCTTTATAAGAGCTTTTGTAAAAATGTATTTGGCTTAGCTACTCCTTTTAATAGGAAGAGAAATTAGAATAAAAGATCCGTCAATCAGGTATTTAGACAAAAAGAAAAACAAAGTACAAACTATTTTCGCAGATATCATCAAGTGATAAGAATAATATCTATGCTTATTTAAAGACTAAAAGGGAAACATTTTCCATTTACTAATTACTAATCATGTTGATTCAAAAGTGAACAATTTGTCAATCTAATGCGAAAAAATACACATGGGGTTTGTCGTTGATAACAAATTTTTCCCACATCAAAATCCGTGTATGGAGCTTGTTTACGAAAACTCAATGCACACCTATTATGTGCCGCGCTTTGCAAGACGTGAATCATATATGCATATCTTCTAACCTGTGATAAGTGACAGACACAACAGAAAATGCTAAATTTTGCTAAACAAAATCCGTCACGCATAAAGGTGATGTGTGACTTGAACGCCTTAATCAATACATTAAATGCACAATCTTATGTATTTTTTGCATTAAATTGATAAATAATTTACCAACAATAATTAAATGATTAAAATGTTTTTGATTTTGCGTTATATGGGTCAAAAAGCCCATTTATATTAGTAACATTTACTTTAAATTTATTTTTACAACAAATAATATATATATATATATATATATATATATATATGTTAAAATTATATTCTTAAATGGTTAAATATGAACTTGACGAGACAGTGTATGCGGAACAATCAAAAGAGTTTGTTTTTCATATTAATAAAAGGAAAGTCTGTATTAAGCTATTACATGTTTTTATGGATTGAAAACAAGCAAAAACCTAAAATAATAACATCAAAACGCTGATTTTTATGTATAACCTAAATAATTAACACAACACATATTAGTTAGGGAAAGCAAGTAAACTCATATAGCTCAACATAAATTATATATTATCAAAAGAAGTAAATTTTTAATCTAGTTTTAATATTTACTACTTCCAAATAAACAAGGTTTGCATTCTTGAAGAGATGGTTGAAATTGCTAACCATACGACACATGCAAAGGCCGAGATTAATACTAAAATTAACAAAAACTATTCATGTTTGTAAAATTAGGGATGGCTTGAATATACTAAAATTAAAACCACCTTAGAAGCATGCATTTGCATATGGGCCTAGGATCAAATGCCCATAAACATTGAAGTTGTATGCGCTTTTTCTATCATATATTTAGTAAATAAGTGGAGATTTATTATCAGTATTTACTAAGGATTTTATTAATCTCATATTAAAGTAGATAAGTTATGTATATTGTGAGCCCATATAGATAAATTTGTGGGCTGAGTCACCATTACTAAACAAAACTGAAAAATAAAAAATAAAAAATATAAAGGTGGCACAGTTATGGAAGGATGTATAAAAGAGAAAGTTATCACATATAAGATAAGAGTAGTTTTTCCCATTCACTTTTTTTTTTTTTGGTAATCAGTTTTTCCCATTTATTTATTTTTTTTGAATAAATTCAAAGTTGGATATCCTCGGGCCGTCGTAATTGAAGACTATATCTAATTCCTTTTTCTTTTATTTTTTAACAAAAATCTTCGAGCGCTGTCGGACTCTTTTCATATTTATCAAAATTTTTCGGGGCGGCTCTCCCAAATCCTTTTTTTTCATTCCCAGGATTCGAACTCGAAACCTATGATTAAGGGGCCCAGATCTAATTTCCTTATCACCCGTGCCAAAGGAGTTTGGTAATTTTTCTTTTTCTTTTTTATTTACTAATTACTAATCATGTGTGATACAATATTCTATTGTAGCCTTTTATTATTCTGTTCTGGATCTGGGAACTGTTTGTCTATTCCGTTAATGGGCCTATTAGACTCTTGCATTCATTTCGCTAGGGCCCAAACTATATGTTGGGTTTGTGTTAATAGCAACACAAACTCAAAACAATTTCTTTTTGTTAGCTGTGAAGGTTATTAACAATGTCAAACAATGTCTTTTTGTTAGCTGTGAAGGTTATTAACAAAACACACATGCATGACACTTGACACATGGCATATTTCACTGGTCAAACACTATAGTTAGGGTTTCTTTGAGAGTTTGTGAGGCCGTTTGTGAGAGTTACATTGAAAATCTCATCTTAGTGCTTCAGAGAAAGTTGGTGTACTGTATATGTATATTTCTTTCTCTATAATTTGTCTTGAACATTCTTGTATTGTAACTTGTTACTGCTAATGTGAACATTTTATCTTTTCTTGATTCTAAATAAAATGCATATCACATAGCGTTTAATCCTCTTTAGGTTCTTTGGATGTAAACAACTTACTGACCACAAATTTTTGAAGCAAGTAAATTCATGTGTGTTTTGTTATTGATGTTTTATTTCTGTTTCTTTCTATTCTTTGTCTTTATTGTTTGGGAAGTGATTCCTAGAATCGTAACATATATAATTTGTTTTCATATGTTATTTTATTTTATGTTGCTAAATATGTCTTCTAACTATGATATCTTTTAAATTGATAGATGGCTGCAATAAGGGAAAACAAAATACGGCTTTTACCTGTACCAAATTAAAAAAAAAAATACGGCTTTTACGATTTCCAGTGAAACTCCATCAAATGCGTCAATAATGAAATAAAAACTTTTAACCTAAAAAATATAGCAAATAAAAGAATTCCTCTTAATACGCAATCCTCATCTTTCTTTTTCATCTCACCCGACCATTAACAATCATCATTATGATAGTTGTGTAAAATAATCATGTCTTATTAATACATATATATAAATTAGCTTTTTCTTGTGCACCATTTCCATATAAAGAAAAAAAAATGCAATCCGATTTCTCTCCAATTGGCATTTGGGACTACAATAAAATATCCATGACGAGAATATTGCTGCATGCTCTCTTTTTCCGGTGGTAAAATTGAGATAAGTTTTATTTATATTATATAAGATAATTTTATTTCCTACTCATATATAAAAGTGTGTGAAATATATATAATGTGAAAAGAAAAAAAAAACACATGAATGCCACGTATTTTTACGTGTAGAAAATAAAAATTATTTTCTATAATAAAAAAATATTAATCCATATAAAATTTAGGGATTAGTCTCTGAAAAATAAATTATATTTTTATTTTATTTTCTTTTCTTAAATTTGCAATGGAAAGCATCCAACCAGTGAACCAGCACCACAAGTTCTCACAGAACAGTCACCTTCAATGACCATAAAGGGGTCCACAGGAAGTGTCCACGTCATCACCACCAGATAAGCATAAGGATAAGCCCAAACGCCTCCTCGACCGTCAGATGGATACTCAGCCTAATCCAACGGTCACAAAACCCTAACCATAGATTATCCAATATCGCTTCCACTCATCAAATATAACTCCATTCTCCAATCCCACTCTCTAACATTCAACTAACGATCCATTTTTCTAAACACCGGCGCACATTAGCACAAAGCCATGGCCACCGCAACCGCGGCAGCTACATCATCCTTCATCGGAACACGTCTCCGAGAAGTGAACTCTAATTCGGGTCGGGTACAAGCCAGGTTCGGGTTCCGATCAAAGAAAACCGCCCCGGCTAAGAAATCGGCGAGGCCAGGTCCGGGTTCGGATCGGCCGTTGTGGTACCCGGGAGCGAAGGCGCCGGAATGGCTCGACGGAAGCCTCGTCGGCGATTACGGTTTCGATCCGTTCGGTCTGGGGAAGCCGGCGGAGTACCTGCAGTTCGATCTGGACTCGCTTGACCAGAACCTGGCGAAGAACCTCGCCGGAGATGTGATCGGGACCCGAACGGAGTTTTCGGACGTGAAATCGACGCCGTTTCAGCCGTACAGCGAGGTTTTCGGTCTTCAGAGGTTCAGAGAGTGCGAACTCATCCACGGGAGGTGGGCCATGCTCGCCACGCTCGGCGCCCTCACCGTCGAGGGGGTCACTGGAGTTACCTGGCAAGACGCCGGGAAGGTGCGATTCTGTTCTGTTACTTTACCAATTAACGAGTACTGATTACTAAGTACTGCCTTCGATTTTATTGCATGCATGCAGTGTTATTAAACTTTTATTTTTATTTTTATTTTTATTTTTTTTTTGGGGAATCCTGTGTTATTAAGCTTTATACATGCTATAATATGCAATAGATACGGGAAAGACAATTTATTGTATTTTATATACACGTGCCAATTGAACACTTAATTTAAAACAACCTACTCAATTCATATAACCTGCAATTTTTTAATATGCTCCTTGAATACTGTCGTCTTTCCGTTCAAAATTTGACACGCGTGTTAAATGTTTTTATTTTTCTTCTATTTCCTCAATTTTTTATCTCTTTCTCTCATCTCAGTCCCACCTAATTTTTTTGAACTCCGGTCCACAATAATTTCACTCATATAACCTACTCAAACCCCTTCCCATTAGAGGCCTCTAGTAGAGGATTATTCGGAAATCTCGATTTTCAGACATATGATGAAAATATTCAATTTACGATAATATCCAAAAATTAAAAATTTACGATAATATCCAAAAATAATAATTTTAACTGACATAATCAAATTGAATTTCAAATTTTGCTTTCCAAACAACCAATATAGCAATTACTCGATTCTAGAGTTGAATTCTATCTCAATTGTACTAAATCTTATATTCCTTATTACACAAAAAATATAAGTTAGCCATAAAAAAATTGTGTGTTCTTTATTTGATTAGTATTAAGGTCTTGTTGTTAATTAACTATAGAGTTGGGGTTTAATTTTCAGGTGGAGCTAGTAGAAGGATCACAATACCTTGGGCAACCACTTCCATTCTCAATTACAACATTGATTTGGATTGAAGTTGTGGTGATTGGATACATTGAGTTCCAGAGGAATGCAGAACTTGACCCAGAGAAGAGGTTATACCCAGGTGGCAAGTTCTTCGACCCTCTTGGTTTGGCCTCAGACCCTGAGAAGAAAGCCACACTTCAATTGGCAGAAATCAAGCATGCACGTCTTGCAATGGTTGCATTCCTTGGCTTTGCAGTTCAAGCTGCTGCCACTGGCAAAGGTCCTCTTAACAATTGGGCTACCCATTTGAGTGACCCTCTTCACACAACCATCATTGATACCTTCTCTTCTTCTTCCTCTTGAAGTCTTGTAACTTTTTCAATATTGTGCCTTGTAAAAGTCCTTTGGCTTTGGCTTGTAAACATATTACTTAGCTGGATTAGTACTTGTGATATTAGTATGTGAATTTAAGAGGCTAAGTAGAATGTTTCTGCTTCATGTTAAAGTGTTCTCCTATAAATGGTAATTAATTAAGCATTAAATCAAGAGAAAATATGAGGTCAAATTAAGATGAATCATAGAATTGAGGTCACTGTAGGAAACTTGTTTTAAGCCATGGAAGAGTTTAACTAATTTATTTATGGGTTTTATAAGAGTTATGTTGTAGGAAAAGTGATTATGTTATGTTATAGAGATTCGTTTTGCGTGTCAGAGTTTTTTTATTTTTTTTCTGCTGCGGGCCCCACAAAATGTTGTGTGTGTACGAAATTTTTTGGGTTCATGTTAAATGATAGATGATAAACCCTTTATTTATTTATTAACTTTGGATTCTAAAAAAGCGTTAACTTACTAAAGTGGGTGACCAACAGGTTAATAGCATGATGACAAAATCTATTTACTTCTAATCAAATGTTATAAAATTGGACTCGTCAATGATTCATTGATCCGACCTTGATTGATCGGTAGTAGATTTGATAATTAAATTTATTTTTTTAATATTATATAATATATTAAGATCAAATTGTAAAAAATAAATTAGATATAATTTCAAGTTAATATAAAAGGTTTTATTAATCTCATGTTAAAGGAGATACGTTATCTCATGTTATAGAGACAAATTTGTGGACTCCACCATCTGAAAAATAAAAATAAAAGAAAAGAAAAAGGTGACACAATTATCGAAGAGTGTGTAGGAGAGAAAGTTATCACATGTAGTATAAGAGTAGTTTTTCCCTAATATAAAAGATCATATTATACGTTTTTTGTAAAATAATATAAAGCAAGAATAAAGGTTGAATTAATAATTAAAAATAAATTAAAATAGTATTAGTAGAAAAATTAAGTATATATTAACCTAAACACATTGTAAATATGTAATATAACAAAAGATTCAACATTAACATCAATAGTACTTTTATTTCAAACTAGATGAGGTTGGTGGTGACACATAAATCCAAATGGAAAGTACTAAAAAAATAGAGGAAAAAGGATAAAAATAGCACACACATTATACATTAGATATAATTTCAGGTTAATATAAAAGATCATATTATAATTTCAAGTTAATATAAAAGATCATATTATACATTTTGTAAAATAAAAAAGCAAGAATAAAGGTTGAATTAATAAATAAAAATAAATAAAATAGTTTCACATAAAATAAAATTAAAATAAAATAGTATTAGTAGTAAAATTAAGTATATATTAACTTAAATACGTTGTAAAAAATTCACCCAAAAAAAAGTTGTAAAGATGTAATATAACAAAACATTCAACATTAACATCAACATCAACAATATATTTATTCCAAATTAGTTGGGGTCGGTGGTGGTAGTCTGGCAGATGAATCCAAAAGAAAAGAACTAAAATGATAGAGGCAAAAATGATAAATATAACATTTAATATATATATATATATATATATATATATATATATATATATAGGGAGGGTTATATTTACAAGTTTTTTGTTTACAAACTCTTATAAACTACACTATGGACTCCCGGGAGAACACTAGGTTACACTATGTTCTCTTGAGAGTACATAGTGTAATTTGCAAAAATTTATAAAATTTTATATATATATATATATATATATATATATATATAAACATTTTTTAATAAAAAATATAAATTAACAATTGAAAGGAAAAATAAAATAAAAATAAAGCTATATAAGAGTGAAAAAAGAATAAGAAAGTAAAAGTAAAAAAATAAAATAAAGAAATAGAGAAATAAAAATAAAGAAAAAAGAAAATTTTGTACTCTCATAGTATCCCCTTAAGATCTCTTCCAAATCTTCCTAAATTTGGTTCTTATTAGTTAATTGCAATCCAACTTGGGGGTATATAGATTGAGGATATTTAAAATTAAATCACTAATTACATGCTTAACCAAAACAATCATATCACCTTTTCTTCTAAAGTCAACAATATTGTCTCTGAAACTTCTATCGATCATAATCCCAAAATCATTTTTACTTTATTTATATCTGTGTACCACAACTTAGAATCTGTACTTTCCACTTCCTTAGTCTTTTCTTCAACCCACTTAGTTTCTTGCAAGCAAACAATTTTTCACTTTCTTTCTTGCAAAAATATCTGCTAACTCCCTCAAATTACTAGTTTAGATTCCTATGTTCGAGCTTTCCAATCGTATCCTTAACCCTCAGGCATTTATTGCTTGCTAGGCTCATCCATCTGCGTGTTGGGACCTTGACATACTTGTCACCAAATTCAGGTGAAGATGTATAGCGCCTTGCCTTGGGGTAGGGACCCTAACCCATTTATCACTACACCTAGGTTTGATGCAGCGCCTTTCCTTGTGGCAAAGGTCCTAGCCTATTTTTTGCTACAGCCGATGTCTGATGGAATCTGTCGCTGAGAAGGGTACACTCCAATGAAAAATCATGAGGGTTCATCTCAAAAACATAGTTGTTTTCTTTTACTGCACACATAACGTCAACTCTCTTCCTTTACCCTAACTTGGGACTGGCCATGTATGAATGCATATATAGGTGGAGTTGGAATACAACAAAAGATTCTTGTGACAAATTCTAAAAAACTTTATGGAATGTGTCAAAAGGCAATAAAAAACCTTGATATTTGGGTATCTAGTGCCGAGATCAGTGTTATAAAAACTATTTCGGTGATTGACTCAATCAAGGTACTTGATTATTGGTTCGTTGGTTCAATCAATAAATACTTGTTCAACCAGATAAATATACATTGGTCCCTAATTTGGATCCATAATTTACAACAAATGTATAACTTATTGTTGGGTCTGTGGCCTGTGATGGATCCATCCCAAATTAAATGGATGCCCTAATCTATTGTTTATAAGAGATGCTTAGATGATGTCAAAGAGCGAAAGAGAGAAGAAAAAAGAGAGAGAAACGCATAGGAGAAAAGCGCAAGTCAGAGATGAAGATTCTCTGAGGAAGAAACCCAGCGCCATCGATGAAGAAGGAGAATGCCCTATAAAGTAGGATTATCTATCCCCTTTACAGAGAGAAATATTTGTGTGAGACACTTGTGAGTAGATCCATCCTTTAGAGGGTGAAGTACTCTGGTTATTAGGCAGAGAGAATCTTTTGTAAATCTCAATATTCATAGTGGATGATTTTGTGAACTTGGTCCCGTGGATTTTACTCTTCACTTCAAAGAGGTTTTCCACATTAAAATTCTTGGTGTTCTCTTCCTCCCTATCTCTATTTTTGATTTGTTGTTATTGTTTAATGTCGATTCCACAAGCCGACCAGTGAAGGTCATGCTAAAAATTGTCGGGTTTTGAGACACAACACTTATCAATCTATAGGTTTACGACATAAGGCCCAAAGCAACAATTAATAGACCAATTATTGTCTACAAGTAATCTAAAAATAAAATATTTGTTGGAACCTCTAATTTCCATTTATTCCAATCAAAAATTTCAAATCCATAATTTTCTTCTTTCACCTCAATTTCTTTCTTTGGAGGAGATCAAGAAATTGAGGGAATTCTTGGAGGCTTACACTGGAGATCAAGATTTCAGAGAAATTGAAGATTGAAGATCTATGATTCTTCTTCTCGTTCTTGTTCTTTATATTTTCTTTCATCTTATGAAGTCTTTTTATTTCGTTTTTGTGTTTAAGTCAGATATGTCTGGTTAATTTTCCTTTGTAGTTAAGGTTATGAATCCAATGTGAATCCTTTATGAATTCTGAATTATTTTTATAATTATTTTAATTCAATTAGTTTTATTTTACCTTGAATGAGTTTTCTATAGCCTTATGAGATCTGATCAATTTTATATGGTTTTGAGGGTTAGAGCTCGCAATAGGCATATTGGAGTTTTAATCTTGACAGGGTAAAATAACAATTTGTGTATGAATTGCAAACTTTTTAATTCATCGAACTTAATGCTTAATTCAAGAAGGATCATTAGGACACTAGGGTTCTAATTGGGTTAAAGAGTTAAATACACTAAGACATTAGGGTTTAACTAACTGATTTGAAGAAGATGAATTGTTTGAATTGTTGTGTTAAGTAATTATAAGAATTAATTCAGATTTATATAGGAGGATCAAAGGTGATGTATACCTTGACTATAGTTTGTCACTACAGTTTCTTTTCTTATAATCATTCTTTACATTCTTGAATGCTCTTGATTTTCATTGCAATTAATTTCAATTATTTTTCTGTTAATTCAAAATCTATTTTCTAAACCAGATTGGATTGTCCAAATTAAAGGGAATAGTTAGGATAATACTTGGTGCTTTAATCCTCGTGGGACGATACTCTTTTCACTACTTTATTACTTGAAATGATTGGTATACTTGTCGTAATCGCAATAGAAAACCTTGTCCGTCACTAGCAGAGGTGGTGGCAGACTTGATGGATCCTCCATTGTTTATAGGTAGTGGCGTAGCCACGTTATACTTAGGTAGGGCTTGGGCCCCAGCTACATTTTAAAAAAATTTATTTATTATATATAATTATATAAGTAATTATAATTGGGCCCTAGCGAAAATTGTAAGTTGGCCTAGCTAAAATTGTAACAATGATAGCAGACGAAGATTTGGAGAGCTGCTTTGCGTGTATGACCATATAACAGATTGCTTTATTTTATTTTATTTCTTCTTCTTATTCTTTCATTTTTTTCAATTAGGGTTTTTTTCTATCTTTTTTTTCATTTGCACTCGCCACCCGGAAGTCAGCCATTCTGCGACAAGGTACGATGATTTATTTTTTTTCTCAAGATTTTACGGATACATGTTATTGGAATATGCATTGGTATTTATATTGTTTACTGGGTGAAAAATTGATTTACAATTTTGAACCTTATAAAAGAGAAATTCTTTGTCTTTGCTGACTATAATTATTGACAAGATATACGAGAAAAACAAAGTGCTCAAACCCAGAGGAACATGAGGAAAGTGCTTAAAAGTCTTTGTCTCTTGACGAAGTAGCATATGATTGGCCAACCAATCCGTGCACTGGTTTCCTTCTCTATACATGTGGGCAAACTGTATCTGCCAATCCCTCGTTATCCAAGCTCGAATTCGAGTCACAGTTGTGCCTCTCGAGTAGTATTACCATCCTTGGTAAGAGCATGATCCCCAAAGTGGAGTCACTCTCGACTAAGATTTTTCTATAGCCCTTACTCGATACATATTCAAGTCCCTTCAAAATACCCCATAGTTTTGCTGTAAAGGCTAATGATGCCCACCTTATAGGCAAATCTGCCTAGCCATTGTCCATCTGAACCTCTACATAATCCCACATAAGCTTCATCTCCTGGTGTTCCTTTGGCAGCACTATCAATGTTTAACTTCACCCATCCCACGTCAGGAGGTTGCCATTTAATGTGTAGTGGTGTTGCCAGTAGTGACAACCTTGAACTAATCTTGCCATCTCTAGCATCCTTGATCTCTGCGGCCAATATATGCACCTGATACCCAGCCTGGCTGACAGCATCTTATATACATCTATGTAAGGTGAAGTTCCTAGCATTCCATAACTTCCAACAAAGTGTTTAAAAACACGTGACCCAAGGAACCTCATCCCATCCATTAGACATATTTAGCATGTTGAACATGATCCACTCCTTCCAATCCAGGTTAAAGAAGCAATCATTAGTATTTATCTTCATAAAATTACACCATACCTTCTTCACTTCTAGGCAATCTCGGAGGGTGTGCATTATTGTTTCCACCCTAGTCCCACACGTTATGCATAGGTTGCTGCTACCCGACTAGCTTGCGCTCCTTTAATCTCCATATTCATGGGGACATCTACTAACTTCTTCCAAAGGTCCTCACTCATTACTGGCCACCACTGCAGCATTGGTATGTACGGGTGATTAAGGCACTCTTCACTGAATAGGATGGAATAAAAATAACATGCCATTCGTTGGAGGGACTTATTATCTGTAACCCATTGATGGGCATCATTCTTTAGCTTGGTTATTTTATTCATCTTTCTTCTAATGATCGTGTTTAGGTTATAGAATCTAGTGTTTCTATCTACGTCAACGATCCATTTTTCTCTAGACTTCTGGAGCCAAAGTAGTTCCTCTTGGGCTAAGGTAGCGTTTAGGCTCTCTTGTAACTCTGCCTCCCTGTCTTTCAAAATAGTTGAATCACGGATCACCCATTTCTATTGGATATAGGCAATCTTTTTAATGAAAACTTTCTTCCTTTTCCAAATACTTCCAAACACTTCCCTATTCTAGGTTTGTAGTGGCGGAACCAGGTCACGTTGTCCTGCTGTGACTCATCCCTTGGCCTATTGTGACTGCTCTGAAGATTAGATTTATAGTATGGCAATAGTTGAGTTATAGATTGTGAAAATTAAATATATAATCTTAAATAGAACACGCATAATAATTTAAGAAATAGGATATTCATCACAACCCACCTCTACTCTTACAAAAACAACACCAGCTTATTAATTTTTAATTTACACTTTATGTATAAAATGTAAATTATATTTATATATATTAAAAATATAATTTAATATCAAAACGTGTTCTAACGTGTCAAAAACTAATATATTTTTTAAAATTAATGTGTTGGAGTGTTCCGTGTTAATGTCGATGCAACATAGATTGCCTCAAAGAGATAACTACGATAAGTGTAAAAAAAATTGAACCCAAAACTTACGCTTTTGATTTGATTTGGCTCTTTACTTGGTATCAGAGCCTCGGTGTCACAGGTTTGATTCTTATCGCCCCTTATTTAATTAATAATTAATTAAGTTTTGTAGAGTTTCTTAGCACAGATAAGCTGAGACTAATGCATCATCTACCCTTCAAATCCAATAGACTCTAGTGTGAAATGACATGTTAGAGAAATATAAAACTATTAATGTAGTTTACTTAACAGCTTAAACTTTTGAGTTGAAGGGACAGTGACCAAAGTGCCACGTTTGGACAAAAAAATTACCAAACTGCCACGCCAACAGTAAATTTTACCAAAATGTCACGGCGCATAATTCGCTACACAGAGTAGCGAATTATGCATGCAAGTAACTCGCTACACAGTGTAACGAAATATGTCACGTCAAGATCACAGAACCAAAAATGTCACATGTCAAATTTTGAGAAATTCGCTGCATAGGGTAGTGAATTTCTCAAAATTTGACATGTGACATTTTTTGTTCTGACGTGGCATATTTCGCTACACTGTGTAGCGAATTACTTGCATGCATAATTCGTTACACTTTGTAGCGATTATGCCGCGTGGCATTTTGGTAAAATTTACTGTTGGCGTGGCAGTCTGGTAATTTTTTTGTCCAAACGTGGCAAAATGGTCACTGTCCCTGAGTTGAATTGGCTTTTTATCCCACAAGGGTAGCTCAGTTGGCAACTGAGTTTTCAAGGATTTGCTTGGGTCAGGGATTCGGGGGCTAGATGATATGCCTCTTTCCTTGAATGGGGGATTAGTCTCTTTCTTTCTCCGGTAGCGATGCTCAATGCACCGGCTGTTCCAATGAAGGGTAGTCTTCGAGCTGTACTCCGAGGACAAGGCGACTAGAGAGGTTGAATGAGGATACCCTCCAGGTTATACCAAAAAAATAAAAAAACATATTGTGTAAAAATCATAAAAAAAAAATGTGCACACTGTTTAAAAAAAAGTATAAAATAATTAATTTGGAATTAAAAAAATAAACAAATATATGTTTTCTTTAATACATAAAAATTAAAACGTATGTGTTTATTTATTTTTATTTTTATTTTTGGTCGTCAAAAGTATGTGTTTTTTTTTTTTTTTTTTTGGTAAATAAGTATGTGTTTTTAATGATGAAGTAAGTCGATGATAATAAGCAATTAAATCACTTTGAAGCCAAGTTTATTATATAAGGGTGGATTTATAAACTTAAGACTTTTATATTTTGATGAATTAATGTATTGAAAAAATTAATAAAGAGATCAAATCCAAACTGATTTAAATTGAATTGAATTAGACTAAATTTAAATTTTGAATCAAACCAATAAGATATTATAAGAAAACTGAAATAGATCGAATCAGTTTTGTTTTTCCCAAAAAGAAAATAATTAAATCCAATTCGCAAACATCCCTACTAAAATAATTGGTCAAAGACAAAATATAAACAATTGTTGTAAAGTCCGCAAAAAGAAATGAAGAAATTAAAGGCCAGCTAAATGTATGTACGGAGAAGTTTCTTAATTTATTACGACAATGATTGTAATTCTTTATGAATTGTGTTGCGTAAGATCAAATTGAATTGTTCTATTAAAAACGCATGTTGTCAATTTGCCATTCTGGCAATAGGTTCAAAATTCAAACAAATGACTCCAACTGTCCGTATAGTATGCGTGTTTGCATTTTGGATTTAATCGATTTTCAAGTAAAAATTATTTTATACAATTCTTTCGGTTTCATCGTTTAATCATTCATTCAGTTTGATTTTTTTTTCAAATTTGATCCAATTCAATTTTATTTGCTTTGGGTTAGATTGATTTTTTATTTTTCGAAAAGCCTAAAATTCTTGTCATGTAAATAAAGGAAAAAATATTTCTCCTGTGTCACCGGAGATAACTTATCTCCAGTAAGTTCAGAACGATGTCGTTTTACGGTTATAAGATTAAAAAATTATAATGATAATGACTAATATAACTGTGCAATATATTAGAATTACAAAAATATTTTGATTTTTGTTCCAAAACGACGTCGTTTTGGGCTCACCGAAAATAACTTATCTGCATTGACCGGAGAAATCCTTTATCCATAAATAAATAACTATATTAAAATGAAGCCATACAAAATTATAAACCACTAAAAAGTAAGTCTTCAAATTAAAACAAATGTTAAACCTCATGAAGAGTTAAAATAAAGTAATAGACAATAAAAAAAGAAAAGATAGTTTGATATCGATAACCTTCAAGATTTCAAGTCACCATCTTTCTCTTCCATACTTCAATCTTTCAGTTTGCTCAATACTCAGTCTGTAATCTTGAAACATCCAACATGTCATCAACTTCCATGAAAATAAGAGATTAATTAAGAGGGGGTTCAACCAACAACAGATTTAAAACAAATACATTAAGAATTGCAATTAAAAATAGTAACTTATATCATCAACTTTTAACCGGAATTCACAACAGAATCATCAACTTCTGTATTTGAAGAAATATCTAAAATAATTTTAATAAAATATTGTTAGTAGCTTGATAATTAGAAAAATAAAAAAGACGATAAGTTAAAAAATTATATAAATAGAATAAAGTAAATTATCTATTTATATTGGATTGTTTTGGATTAAATCGGTTTTTAAATAACAAACCAAAAATCAATCAATCCAATCAAAATATGCGGGTTTTATAAATTTTAAATTTTTTTATTTGTAGTTATCCGTTTTTTTCGGTTTAATCATTGTGATTTAAATTGATTTGGATGAGTTAATTAATACTCATACTATATAGTGTTTGGCATGTAACGGAGGTTAACTTTTCCCTTCATTACTTCAACTAATTTATGTTCACATAGAGGTGACTTTTTTATTTGCTTAATATAAATCTATATACAAATCCAGTGCTATATGGGAGAGTGTAAGTGTTCAATTGCTTCTAGGTTGTAACTGAAAAGTCAACTTTCAATGAAATTGCTTCTTCCTTCTATTAAACTGCTGATCAATATGGATGTGGCTGTGACATATATAAGGAAGAGTTGAATCTGATCTGTAATCTGCCAAAGCATCAATTCGGTAAAATATTCAAGGTCAGTAATTTCTTTACAGTGATCTTCATCATTCATTCATTTTAGCATGTAGTGGAGGAAGCACATCGACATACATATAATAGAACCAAAAATACGCGGACCGGAAATATTAAGTTTACATATCCACATACAAGTTAAGGAGAGAAGTAAGTTCAAAAGCATATGGTCTAGTAAATTTTAGGTTCATGGTCATTTTTTAAATAAAACTTCATATCTTTCTGTCATATTTCTAGAGTTTAATAAGATAACCAATAAGATATTATTATATAATTATATTGCATTCACTTCAAGGAATGATAAAGAATTAATTTTTATCATGTCATTAAATATGACCGTGATTTTTATCGTGTCTAAAATTATAATTTAAAATATGGAAAAAAAAATTATTCTTTTAAAGGATATAACTTTGCATCATTTTAGATCCTAACCGTTGATTTTCATCAATCAACCGTTATGATTTATTAACAAATTTATTAATTAATTAATAATTTACAATAAAATTCAATAAATCGTAACTGTTGATTGATGAAAATTAACGGTTAAAATCTAAAATGACATAAAGTTAGATCCTTTAAAACATAAGTATTTTTCTCGAAACTTAAGCGAATATAGTTTAACTCATTAACCGAAGTTTAAAAGACTTTCTTTTCTATATATAACCACTTCTAGAATATACTCGAGGTAAAATTAATAAAAAATATTTTTTCTTAATATTTTATTTCCAAGTGTGAGAATAATAATTTGTCCCAAAAATAAAGAATATACCGTTGAGTTTAATGCCATGTGCATCGTGCACAACAAACCTACTCATCACGTCTCCAAGGAATTGACTGTGCAACTTGAAGTCAACGCCATCTAGAATCAGCAGTGGGGAAGTGGACTGCTGTATCAAAGATTTAGTACATCCATCAATGAAAATATTACATGTCAGTTAATTTTATTTTATTTTTATTAAATTTTTTTTCTCCTCTGACATATATTATTCTCATTAATGACATACACTAAATTTGGTACAGTAATAATAGTACCAAAGATTTGTTCTGGTCGTGGATAATAGCTGTCACACTCCCAAATTTGAGTTAAAAAAAAAAATCAAATGAAATGGAATCACATGTTCAACCAAGATTCGTACGTATAAAACTAGCAAATAATGACCAAAGAAATCAAAGCGGAGTTGAGAATCATCAAGCAACTATGGCTTCCTCTTCTTCTAGAGTTCCTAGGAACAATGCTTTCCACGGGGAAGTTAACGAAAATTTAGGGTCCCGCAGAGGGGGAAGAGAAGCTACCCCACCAGAAATGCACGGTAAGCAAATTAATCATATATGTCGTTTTACTGTAAATTAAGGTTCGTTACGAGGGACGCTGCTATGTATTTTGGGGCCTTTAGACGCATGTAAGGCGAAATTAGAAACATTTTATTAGTTTCATTTTACTTATATATATATATATATATATATGGCAAAATGATTTGTAATGTGACTGTATATGAGCATTGGTGCAGTCACATAAAAACTACGTCGTTTTGGGTGAAAAAAAGGAAGTTCGCGTTTAAAATTAATTATAAAAAATAAAAATATTATATTTATTTCCACCTTTGTATGGTTATGATTTCTTATATTTAATATTTTATATTTATTTCCACCTTTGTATGGTTATTATTCCCCATATTTAATACTTTCACATTATAAAACGACGTAGTTTTATATGACTGCATCAATTCTTAAGTGCAGTCACTTTACATCCGCTAAACCCTATATATATATATATATATATATATATATATATATATATATATATATATATATATATATATATATATATATATATATATATAGGGAGGATATTCTTACTACGAAAATTTTCTACTACTAACTTACTACCTATCTAATAACCATTGAATCAAAGAGAGAGAATGTTAAAAAGTTTTTGAAAAAAGAGAGAATGGTGATCTAATGGTGATTAGATAGGTAGTAAGTTGGTAGTAGAAAATTTTGGTAGTAAGAATATCCCTCCTCATATATATATATATATATATATATATATATATGGGAAAAATATTTCTCAAGCAGCTTGAGATAAGTTTATCTCCAACTAGCCCCAAAATTACGTCATTTTGATTAATGAAGGGTGTTTATGTAATTTTATGTGAATTAATGAAGGGTATTTTAGTAAAATGTATATGATAAGCTTACATAAAATTAATCAAAACGACGTAGTTTTGGGGCTAGTTGGAGATAAACTTATCTCAAACTGCTTGAGAAATGTTTACCCCTATATATATATATATATATATATATATATATATATATATATATATATATATATATATATATATATATAGGATAGGATCATCTTACACTAGTGTAAGAATAATAAATCTTACGCCAAATCATAACCGTTGATTTCCGTGCATCTAACGGCTGAGATTTATTGGGAATTAAAAATTAATTAATGAGTGAGATCTGATAAATCTTAACCGTTAGATGCAAAAAATCAATGATTAAAATTTGGTGTAAGATTTATTAATCTTACACCAGTGTAAGATAATCCTGCCCCTATATATATATATATATATATATATATATATCGGCTTTAATTTTCTCTAGCCGCTTTATGTCCAACACATAAATTCTGGAAATCATAATCATACAAAATGTGGGTGAAAGCATTAAATACAAAAATTATAACCAATTAATGATGTAAGATTTATTGTTGGACGTCCAACAATAGGAGAAATGATTTTACCAATATATATGACAAGATATTCTTATATCGGTGTAAGAATAAAAAGTCTTATATTAAATATTGATTATTGATTTGTTTGCATCTAATTGTTCGAATATCTTATAAATTAAAATCGTCAGATATAAATAGGATCAATGATAAAGATTAAAACTGTAATTTATACCAATGAAAAATTATCATTACCATATATGTGTGTGGCTTTAATGTTTCTATGGTGAATGTAGATTAGTTATTTATTTTAACTCCAAAAATGACGTCATTTTGGATTTAAAGATTAAAAAGTTATAATGTGAAAGACTATTATAATTAATCATAAAATAAATTATAATTACAAAAATACTTTGATTTACCAATGTCACCCTCCCAATTTAATCGTGGATTTTATTGATATCTAGCAGCTCTGAATTATGTTAGAGAATAATATATATCATTAAAAAGGTTATCGTATAACAGCTTAAATTTTTGGTTGAATTGATTTTTTAAATGGTATAAGAGCCGCCCCTCATTCTAACAAATTTTATTATGAATTGATATTACGGTTCGATAATCACCGCCCCTCATTATAATAATTAAATATTATGAAATCTTTTAACACATGTAGACTGGGTTTAATACATTATCCACTCCTCAAGTCCAATTGGATTTTTATAAAAGGGGTCGTGTTAAAGAAATATAAAGTTATTAATGTAATATCACCCAACAATTTAGTTTAAACTTTTGTGTTGAATTGATTCTTTATAATTTATTAGATATATGAGCCACTAATGCAATCAAATTAATAACTAAGATTTAGTGTAAGATTTCCTACACTTATTTTCCATAATTTTTTCATGTGGTGAATGATATGACACTACTACGATTAATTAGTAATTGATACCAAATTTTTTTTATCTAACCACCACCAAATATACTTTTGCTGAATATAAAGTTTTATGTAATATATATGTGGTGCGAATTTTATGTAGGCCAAATCGTAGAAATCGAGCTCCAACCACCACACGGTGCTCAACCACCACACGATGCTCAACCAGAAAACGCTGCTCAACCACCAAACGCTGTTCAACCACCACACGGTGCTCAACCACCACACGGTGCTCAACCACCAAACGCTGCTCAACCACCAAACGATGCTATTGACACCAGTTGGATAGTTCCTATTCGATTGATGCTAGGTTCTATAGGTCATACAGAAGTTCAGGCAAGCAGCATCTCCAAGGTTTCAGACAAATTACGCAAGCCAAATGAGGATGCATACATACCACATGTTGTATCCATCGGACCCTTACACAGGGGAACTAGAAGTGATCTCTTGTTGATGGAACAACCTAAGTGGAATTACATGCTCCATCTTCTTGACAGACCCCAAATCCCAGGGGACAGAAACATACTCACAAACCCTCGGTCACAACAAACGAAGCTGGAAGAATGTGGCAAAACCATTTTGAAGTTAGACAACATGGTTCGTGCAAGCTATGTGGGAAACATTGAATCCGAACCCCACGAACTAGCCAAAGCAATGCTACTAGAAGGCTGTTTCTTGTTGGATTTTCTCATCAGGCTTCGCGATAGTGAGCAACTAGACGAAATCCAAGACAAGCACTTGTCTGTTTTGAGGGATTTGGAACTGCTTGAGAACCAGATACCCTTCTTTGTTCTAAAGAAGTTGTACAGGGAACTTTCCCCTACTGTTGTTCCCATTGATTCAGATCACCGTGTTGCTGAACTTGCACGGGCTGCACTTGGCTACCCTCCGGTACCAACCTCGGGTGTGGCTCACCTCCTTCACCTGATTCACTTGTCCACCATAATCCAGAAGAGTACAAATGTCACAAGGCAAGCTAATCAACTCAACAATTCTGCCAATCCCAACAATTCTGCCATTCCTGAAAACTCTAATCAGCCCAACAATTCTGCCAATCCTGAAAATGCTAATCAGCCCAACAATTCTGGCAATCCAGAAAACTCTAATCAGCCCAACAATTCTGTCAATCCTGAAAACTCTAATCAGCCCAACAATTCTGTCAATCCCAACAATTTTGTCATTCCTGAAAACTCTAATCAGTCCAACAATTCTACCATTCCTGACAATGCTAATCAGCCCAACAATTTTGTCATTCCTGAAAACTCTAATCAGCCCAACAATTTTGCCAATCTTGAAAATGCTAATCAGCCCAACAATTATGCCAATCCTGAAAACACTAATCAGCCCAACAATTCTGCCAATCCCAACAATTCTGCCAATCCTGAAAATGCTAATCAGCCCAACCATTATGCCAATCCTGAAAACGTTAATGAGCCCAACAATTCTGCCAATCCTGAAAATGCTAACCAGCCCAACAATTCTGCCAATCCTGGAAACGTTAATCAGCCCAACAATTCTATCAATTCTGAAAACTCTAATCAACACAACAATTCTGCCAATCCTGAAAACGCTAATCAGCCCAACAATTCTGCCATTCACGAGAGTACAGATGTCACAAGGCAAGCTCGTCAAGAACTAAGGCATTGTGCTTGGAGGCTTGAAGCTGGTGGAATTACTATAACTCCCCCAAATAACACCAATCCTAAAAACGCTAATCAACAGAACAATTCTGCTAATCCTGAAAATGCTAATCAGCCCACCAATCCTGCCAATCTTGAAAATGCTAATCAGCCCAACAATTCTGCCAATCCGGAAAACGTTAATCAGTCCAACAATTCTGCCACTCCCAACAATTCTGTCAAGCCTGAAAACGCTAATCAGCCCAACAACTCTACCAAATCTGAAAACTCTAATCAGCCCAATAATTCTGCCAATTCTGAAAATGCTAATCAGCTCAACAACTCTGCCAATTCTGAAAATGTTAATCAGCCTAACAATTTTGTCAACCCTGAAAACTCTACTCAGGCCAACAATTCTGCCAATCCTGAAAATGTTAATCAACCCAACAATTCTACCAATCCTGAAAATGTTAATCAACCCAACAATTCTGCCAATCCCAACAATTCTTCCAATCCTGAAAACGCTAATGAGCCCAACAACTCTGCCAATTCTGAAAACGCTAATCAACCCAAGAAACCTATAGACAGCTTTGACTTTGCGATACAGTTTAACAATGGGGTGCTGGAAATCCCACCGCTACATATTAAGGAAACAACAGAAGTCAAATGGAGGAACTTGATTGCCTGGGAACATAGCAGACTTGGGAACAGATGCAAATTGACTTCGTATGCTTTGTTCTTCCAAGGTTTGATCTGTTGTGCACATGACATTGAACTGCTTGAGAAGAAAGGAGTTATAGTTAATGATGCCAATAAGAGCAAGGAAGATTTGCTGATACTATTTCGTACAATCTCTGAGGGAGTTGAGCACATGGATTCAAGTTATGAGCAGCTTTATGCGAACCTCAATACACACACGAAACCGTGGAAAAAATGGCATATGGTCATTTGGCATCAGTGCAGGTGTATCTTTGAAATTGTTGTTTACTACTGGAAAATATGGTGCAAAAACTTGTACGACTTTTTGATGTACGACCGTATCCCTACAGTATGGAAAATCATGGGAACTTTGGGGGCTACGGCAGTACTAGCTCTCGCTAGCGCGCAGACATATTATATATCCCGCAGCAAGAACCCATAAAAACAATGCTTGTTTGAGTTGGTTTTACCAATTGCAATAATAGCAGTGGAGAAGCACAATCCTACTACTGCTTAAATGGTTTTCAGCAATGCTTTGTTGCAAAAATAATGTTTGTTTTTGAATTGGTATCATATTGATCATTTACTGCTAAACCTAAATGTCCAAAAGAACGACTAAGCAATTTGTGATACGAATACGTTTTTTTAAAATACCATTTGACAAAAGGCAGAGGAGTCCGACGCTCATTGATATACAACATTGCATTTTAAGAACACGAGACATGCATACATCCATTTCCCCATTCACTCTAACTAAGAAAAACAGTGGTCCGGCGTTTTGTGTATCTAGAGTTTTCTGCCACTAACAGAATTATTACTCCCTATAAAGAAAAGGCATAGTAAAGTAAGTTAAACATAGCTACCAAGAATATACATACACAGATTTATAGTATTTGCAATTTATCCAGGACATTTTTATAGTATTGATTGGATGGTAAGTTAATTATGTTATGTAGAGTAAAGAAGACATGGACAATAACAAAACAGTTCCTTAGAAAGTAAAAAGAAAATATTGACACCATTACATAATCAAATATAATTTTTCCGTCCGAAACACATAAATAAAATATTATTTCTTTTTAAAATAATGGAAAAAATATCTATCCTTTTGAAAGATAGAAGCTTATATCATTTTAGATCCTAACCGTTGATTTTCGTCAAGTTATAATCCATTGGATCAAACACAATGGGCCAAATTTATTATTAATTAATTAATAATTTTGATCCAATAAATTATAACCGTTGATGGACGGAAATCAACGGTTAAGATCTAAAATGATATAAACTTATATCCTTTAAAATGACAGATGTTATTCCCTAAAATAATACCAGAGAACATAATCATATTATCATGCAACCTATTGTTGGGCAACACTAACTATTAACGGTTTCATGGTAGAGATCCTTGTGAAGGGTTGCTTTTAAAGTAGAAATACGTAGTGTCAATAATCACAATATCAGGAAACGATGCCAAATTCAAAGAAAAAGCAGTGCGTATTTATAAAATGTCTATCACAAAGATAATGTAGATAGGCTACAAACAAAATTAAGTTCTGAGGAGGAGAATATACCACTAGACTACACAACCAAAACCGATACATGTATTTTGTACATAAAATACTACCACACAAACTACACTAACATGCTCACAAACTCAAAGTCATCACAAACTTGACAAACTGATTTTCACATGTAGAATGGGCAAATAGCACCAATCTCAAGCTGCAGCAACAACCTCAGTAGTTGACACAGGCAAAACCTTGGGAAGCGTAGTACTTGTACTAGCTCCATGAGGAGGTCCAGTTTTAGCGTCCTTTTTGGTTTCTGAAGATGGGGGAGGCTTAGGCTTCATATGTGGAGGGGGATTATGCTTGAGCTTCAATAATATTTGGCGCATTCTTGAAAGTTCAGTTGGCTTCCCTGGCTTTGGTCCCTGGATTACAACAATAGAAGGCTTCTTCTCTTTGTCCTTTTTCCCTCTTTTCTCTATAGTAGGCACTTCATGGGGTATAAGTTCACCAATTGCCTTCCAGTAGTTTTTATCAGCTTCACCATGGAACTTCTCCCGGCTTGCCAAAAATAGCTGCCAGATTACATACAGCGAGTAGTATATTTAACACACTGGCTTAAAAATTAACAAATAAAATCCTAATATAATTGTCGCTTCACATAGTCATAATAGTTAGTTTCAGTCATATATAATTGAGATAGGTGGTCAAATTACCAACTGAAATACTAAAAAATAAATAAAAAATGGGTGAATATATACGCAGAACTACAATACAAGACCCTATCAGTACAATTGAAAATCTTAGAATATGAACAAATAGCAAGAAACTAACTCTTCATAATCTTGTAAATAAATCAAAATGTGAAAACATGTGATTCTCAATCTTGTTGGAGTTGGTCACACTGTAAGTTCAACCAAACGATAATCAAACAATGAACTAGAATTGTCTAAGCTTGAAGCAAGGATGGGCAATTAGAATAACAAAATATGCTACTTGCACTAAGGATCAGGTTTTATACATCAACACTCTGATAACTGATATCAGATAATTGTATTTGTGTTCTACGTGCCGGAGAACAATACAAATAGAATTTTACAAATTCTCATACACAATACAATCTTAATATATTTCTCCCTGTGATGCTATAATTTACACAATACACATATGTTTAGGACAAAAACTATCTTCTACGACGACTGCAATGTTTGACTTAAAATTTAGTACTTTCCCTTTCAGATGGCTGATAGTTCTGAGTACCGTAGGAAATATTTTAGCGTTTTCATTAATATAGTTTATCTTTTGCATTTATTACACCCAATAATTTACACAATACATATAGTTTATCTTTTGTTATTCGTTTGAATATCAGTTTGTTATGCTTAGATTCTGTAGAAAAGAGTCCAGCTCCTGTACTGTCATCACGTAGGAAGACATGCAGATGGGTTTTTTTCATCTAATATTTATCTAATAGGGTTATCCTTTGTAACTGCACGTACAGTGTACTTTTCCTGTATAAGGCTGACAAATATTCAATAGAAGCATCCTGGTTAGATACCATTGTATTAAACACATTGTCATTCATTCGTTCTCAATTCATTACTACTATTAAGAGGATCCTAGTCATCTTAGTCATGTAGCATCTCTAGAAAATAATAAATTAATATATAACAGCATTTCCACATTATTATCGTACTGGATCTGCATCATATCCAATTTAACAAAAAGTCCTTTGTCAAACGGCAACATCAATAGTTCATGGCACAAAACTAACCACTAACCAGACCAACATATTAATACTTCATGATGCATGCAAAAACAACATTTTTTAAAAACTTTTCATATATGATAGATGCATCACAATTCCCAATTTCTATATTAATCAACTTAACAAGTATTTGTCTCCCATAGATCAAAAGCACTAACCTATATACCATTCGTTAAGAAAATTAAATTTGATCTAGTAGAACCAAAGAGATTGCCATTGAAATCCTCAGAAGACTCAATCCTAAGAGTAAATTTCAATCTTAATGAGTATTTGAATGTACATTCTCTCTTTCCCTATTAGAAGCCTTGTTGTTCTCAACATTAACCTCACGCTTCCTGTAAAACTCAATTTTGTACTCATCCGCTTCCTCTATAATCTGCAACCGCATCTCCTTCTCCTTCTTCTCTTTCTCCTCCAATCGAATCGCATTCTGTCTGCATCATCAATTCATCATCATCATCATCATCGCCATTATAACAACTCACAAGCAAAAAAGTGAACAACAGTGACCACCACGCGCTTTCCTTCGCCACTCCCTCAGAGCAAACCCCTTATCTGGCACCATATCCACCGGAGGCGGCAAGATCGGGTCATCGGAGGTGCCGAAACCTCCGTCCACGCCCTCCCCATTCTGGTCGGGCGAGAACGCGGGGAATCCCCCGGCGACAGAGTAGATCGACGGTGGAGAAGGAGTCTCCGGCACAGCCTGAGAAGAGAACAAGTCGTCTCCGGCGGCGTACGAGCCGCCGCCTCCGAAAATCGGGGACGAGTCACCGGACGAGTCCTTGACCGAGTCGGCGTCGAAGTTGGAGAACGAGTCGAAGCGCTGTGACTGGAGCCGGGGATCGTAGCCGACGAAGCCGCCATCGTTGTCGAACGGCTGGCTGGAGCTGCCGGTGAATGACATGGCTGATATTCCGCCGATCACCGCTCCAAAAGGTGATGTGGCGTTTCGAATTCGAATCGCGTGTTTTAAGGGCCAAGTGATCTTCGTAAGATACGGTCGAGTGTATTTTGACTCGAGACCTTTTTGACTCCTATTCGTTGACTTGTTTACTTTTGAGTAAAATGTTTAAACGTAACAATTGGACTAGTGACACGTTGGAATATGAGGTGGAGTTGAGTATAGAGGATAAGATTTTTACTTGATGACACTGCCACCTTCTGCTCCACAGTCCCACCACTCAGCTGGAATGTTCACACTATCACATTCACAGCGTTTCATTGTTTTTTTCCACGTGTACAAAAACGATATGTTTTTATATTTGAAATTAATATTCTTTATATTATACCAGTCAATTTTATCTTCAGCATTGATATTCTTACTATCAAAATCTTCTACTACCAACTCATTACCTATCTAATCATCATTGGATCAATATTTTCTCTTTATTCAACAACTTTATAGCATTCTCTCTTTTTGATTCAAAGGTGATTAGATATGTAATAAATTAGTAATAGAAAAATTTAGTAGTAAAAATATCTTCTTCTTTTTTTATATAACAAAATATCCTTCCTCTCTATCTTATATAAAAGTTTGTGAATATTAATCTCTTTATATTCACGAATTTTTATTTTATAGATTTTAAGGCAGTGTTATAAAAACCAAATCCACCCGCGAGATTGATTTAAAAATTGGTGAACTAGTCACGTAATCGGTGCGATTTTCATCGGACACCAATTACAGAACCGGTGTGACTCGATGCGACCCGGCTAATTTTCATAAAAATTGATGATCGGTCAGTTTGTGAAAAAAATAAAACTAAGTTGTTCGTATCAATTGATATCTTCCTTTTTTTCACTCTCAAACACAAATGGTTTGTTTTCTTTTGAAATATTTGAGTGATTTGTAGCTTAGTAACTTATATAGACTATGTACCTACAAGGCTACAATACTAATATTATCTTGGTTATGTAATTACGAGGAATTTTGATTTGATTTGTAATTAGAAATGTCGTTTACTGAACCTAAAACATCAGTATCACAAATATTATATGTTTGATTACTCTTTTGTTGGACAATGATGTGTAATTTATTATTTTTCATATTAAAATATTTGAAATTGATATATTTTTTCACAAGTATTTAAGTATATTTGTAATTTCTTTAATATAAATTATAAATTTACATATACTTATCAGGTCATGCGATTGAACCAGTAACCCACTGATTGAGCTAGAGACGTCGTGACCGGTACCTTAACCGGGTCGGGTTTAATAATACTATTTTAAGGTGTGGTATAATTTTATTTTTTTATTTTATTTTTTGGTAAACAAATTTTTTATTATTATTTCATCTTCTTTTTTCTCTACCTTTTTTTTACTTTTTTTAAGGATTTTGTTTTTAAAATAAATTATTTTGAGCTTTGGACCCTATTTGGGCATTGAATCATTTGGGGTTGAGAACTTTTTTTGTTATAGATAAAAAAGTTAGTTTAAAAGAGAGAGAGAAAAAAAAAAGGTTAAGAATGGTGGATGCAGCTGGTTTAGGGTCGGTCTTGTATTCCTTGAAAGCGTGAGTTTGAATCCTGTTGATTTATAAGAAAATTTTATTGGTGGTGTAATATATAACGCTCTCATAAAATTTTGAAGAGATTCGAATATGCTCTGTCCTAGTGGGATACCGAATCTAATCCCACGTAAACATTTGTCTACTAAAAAAGAAAAAAAAAACAATTAAAATAATTTTTTAAAAAGTAAAATGAAATATTTAATGGGCTAGCCCATAAGTTAACAGGTCATAACATACTTAACTTGCAAACTAAGTATACAATATAACAAGACTACTAACCCATGTATGTTGTGGTTAAAACCTAATTAACTATAGTGGTTAATGTTATCCGCATAGTATAATATATTCGAGTAGCTCCTAAAATCTTTATAACAAATAGATACCATAGACCCCTATAAAGTTGTACATGAAAAAAATATAATAAATGGTGGAAAGATTGGATTGGAGAAAAACTATACGGAGCTCAAAAAGATAAAACAATTTTATATACACTTATAGTTTTGTGTAGATGTATAGTTTAGTGCAGATTTGTCAACTTAAGTTTTACTATAGAAAAGAGAAGAACGAAATTAATTGAATGGGTAAAGGTTGTGTTTCCACATTAATCATTAACTTATATAGATAAGCTTTGGTGCCACATTTTTGTTGATTTCCTAACCAAACTAGCAACTAACTAATGAAGCTAACCAACTCAACAAATTAATCGCATATGGTCATAGCTTTAGCATGTTGATGGGGTGTAAGCTTAATAATCAATATAACTTGTTCTTTCCCAGATGAAAGACGAACAATTCTTTTTAATGGGGTGTGATGAATATGTTTAATTAATCTTGTTAGTTATTGCAATTTGTTAGAGAAATTTAATATAAAACATTCTTCACATGAACTTCTAGGTGATATGGTAGTTTAAAATGGTATCAAAATTAGCATCCTGGATACAATTGAACCACCATTGTGATCTCTTAACGTTGTGGGGGGGAGAAGCATTGGCCAATAACGAAAAACAACAATGACAATCTAAATATCACTTATACCAGGTTGTCTACATCTATCGCAGTGCATGCTACACAAACCTATGATCAACAACAGAGCCCTTATTCATCCCTTACCCTCAGATGTGGTTGAACCACTTATTTCATTAGTAGACACTACTAAATCAACATCTAGCAAACTTTCTGGTAAAATTCCTTCACCCTCCTATTGGTTGTTTGATAGAGTGGATTCTCAATATGACAAAAAACTTCAATATACCATTTGGTGTGAAAAATATATGTTCAATACATGTTGGGATACCTGATGGAACAACGACCACAACTGTTCAACAAGGAAATGTTGCCTATGGACCGAACCTTTATGTTACATATGATTTGTTTGTCCTTAACCTGAGATGCAACATATTTTCTATTGCTCAACTTGTTCATACAATAGTTGGATTGTTACTTTCATTGACAAGAGTTTCATTGTGCAAGACATTGTCTCAGGGAAGCAGATTAGTTCGGGTCAGCATCGTAACAGAGTCTATGTGTACCAGTGTTTCCACTTCAGCCTTTGCCACTTGAGGGACACACTGCATGGATATGTGGCACTTGCATCTTAGCCAAGCCTCAAGCCAAAGTTTGTCATTTCTTCCCAATTTACTAAAAGCAGCACAAAGAGAACAACATTTTTCCATTTGCGATGTATGTCATAAAGCAAAACAGACTCGTCATTCTTTCCCTAAATGTACTAGTCATAGTTTGAAATGTTTTGAATTAGTACATTGTGATGTTTGGGGGCCTTATAACACATATTCTCTTTATGGAGCACACTATTTTTTTAACTATCATTGATGATTATAGCCATGTCGTTTGGGGGTTTTCATTGGCAAAAAACACTGAAACTTTGAATGCAATAACCAATTTCTTTGCTATGGTTCTAATAAAGTCATATGAATAGATAATGGTACGGAGTTTAGGCACAGTAATAGTAGTGTTAGGCCCAAAGACTCAAAGGGCTCATTCGTTGCTTTACAAGAGTCTGTTAGTTTTGTTTAAAGTTTGTTAGTTGTTAGTGAGTTAGTTACAGGTGGTATTCACACTTCTGTATATAAATCTTTTGTATTTCTTCAGTTTATTAATTCATCATAATACATTACACACTTTCTTTCTTTCTTCTCTCACTCTCACTACATCTCTGATACCTTTCATGGTATCAGAGCCATCACAGATCCATGGAGACCAATACTAGTAACATTTCCGCACAAAACTCTATCCACATTTTTTCCAACCCTGTCTCCTTCAAGTTGAATGAAGAGAATTTTTTACCTTGGAAGCAACAAGCAGCAGCTTCAATCAATGGTCACAATTTGTCAAGATTCATCACCAAAGAAGTGCAAGATTCCTTTTCTGCTGAAAGTGCTGATGAAGATGCTACTGGAGGAGCAAACAGAGATGCTACTGGAGGAGCAAACAGTGTTCAAAGCTCTCAAAGATCGAAATCAAAGGGTCTTGATACTCAACAAGATCAGCTTATCTTGTCATGGCTTCTTTCTTCCATGTCAGAAAGCCTTTATACTCGAATGGTAGGTTGTACAAGTTCTTTCCAAGTTTGGCAGAAACTTGAGGAATTTTTTGCTTCACAAACAAGATCCAAAGTTAAACAACTCAAGATCCAATTGAAAAATACAAAGAAATATGGAGATGTTTCAAAGTACTTACTTCGGATCAAGAAAGTTGTAGATTCACTTGCTGCAACTGGTTCAAAAGTTGATACAGAGGATCACATAGATGCTATACTGGATGGTCTTAATGAAGACTATGACTCTTTTGTCACTTCAGTTATTTCCTGATCCGATCCATATACTGTAGGAGAAATAGAAGCATTGTTAATGGCTCAGGAACAAAGATTTGATAGGCATAAAAGAAATCTTACAGGAAACATGCAAGCAAATGTGGCACAAATGCATCAGATGCAACCGAGAAGGCAAAATAATTTCTCAGGAAATTACAGAGGAGGATTCAACAGAGGCAGATTTGCTTTCTCTAGTAACAGAGGAGGAAGGTTTCAAAGAGGAGGAGGCAGATACTATGGCAATGGAAACAAACCACAATGTCAGGTATGTGGTAAGTATGGACACCTTGGTTGGGAATGCCACCATAGGTACTGTAACAGCCCCAAACCCTGTAGCAGATATTGATGTAATGTCCCACATCGGTTGGAAAGGAGAACAAAGCATGCCATATATATGGATGTTGATACCTTTCCTAGCGGAGGCCTTTTGGGGGTAACCCAGAACGTAAAACCGTGAGTCCCGGAAGGGGGGCAAAGCGGACAATATCTGCTACAGGGTTTGGGGCTGTTACAAATGGTATCAGAGCCTGGTCCTGGACCGGTGTGTACAGCGGGGACGCTGTATTCCCAGTGGGGGAGGATGTAATGTCCCACATCGGTTGGAAAGGGGAACAAAGCATGCCATATATATGGGTGTGGATACCTTTCCTAGTGGAGGCCTTTTGGGGGTAACCCCAGAACGTAAAACCGTGAGTCCCGGAAGGGGGGCAAAGCGGACAATATCTGCTACAGGGTTTGGGGCTGTTAAAAATGGTATCAGAGCCTGGTCCTGGACCGGTGTGTACAGCGGGGACGCTGTATTCCCAGTGGGGGAGGATGTAAAGTCCCACATCGGTTGGAGAGGGGAACGAAGCATGCCATATATATGGGTGTGGATACCTTTCCTAGTGGAGGCCTTTTGGGGGTAACCCCAAAACGTAAAACCGTGAGTCCCGGAAGGGGGGCAAAGCGGACAATATCTGCTACAGGGTTTGGGGCCATTAAAAATCGGTTGGAAAGGAGAACAAAGCATGCCATATATATGGATGTTGATACCTTTCCTAGTGGAGGCCTTTTGGGGGTAACCCCAGAACGTAAAACCGTGAGTCCCGGAAGGGGGCAAAGCGGACAATATCTGCTACAGGGTTTGGGGCTGTTACAGTTGGTATCAGAGCTTGGTCCTGGACCGGTGTGTACAGCGGGGACGCTGTATTCCCAGTGGGGGAGGATGTAATGTCCCACATCGGTTGGAAAGGAGAACAAAGCATGCCATATATATGGATGTTGATACCTTTCCTAGTGGAGGCCTTTTGGGGGTAACCCCAGAACGTAAAACCGTGAGTCCCGGAAGGGGGCAGAGCGGACAATATCTGCTACAGGGTTTGGGGCTGTTACAGGTACAATCAAAACTATCAAAGTCCTTTTACTCAAAGTAGCACCAGCAACAACAATTCTGCAAGTGGAAACTTTCAAGCTAATATGACAGTAACTAATAATGCTGTTTCACAAAGTCAGGAAGATACAAACTTATGCAATGGATCAAGTCAATTTGATTCATCATCTGACTATTTTTCATCTGTTGATCCTTGCTGGTATCCTGATTCAGGAGCCACAAATCATTTCACTCCTGATGCTAGTAATCTGCTAAACAAAACAAAGTATCATGGTCAAGAAGCTGTTCAAGTAGGTAATGGTTCTAACTTGAAAATCAAGAATATTGGACACTCAATTCTAAATTCAAATGTCTGTTCTATGTCATTTAGGCTGTCTAATTTACTTCATGTTCCTAGTCTGTCAAAAAATCTATTAAGTGTCTCTCAATTTGCTAAAGAGCATAATGTCTTTTTTGAATTCCATGCTAATATGTGTTGTGTTAAATCCCAGGCTACCAAGGAGATTCTTCTCCAAGGCAAGCTTAAGAATGGCCTTTGATGTCCTACAAAAACTCCAAAGAAAACCTATTGATGCTGTTTCAAGTTCAAGTCCATCTACTTCTACTGTTTCCAATGTCATGTGTAATAATACTTCTAGAAACTCTACTCTAGACCTTTGGCATTCAAGACTAGCTCATGCCTCTTTTCAAACTGTAAGGTTGGCACTTAGACACTGTAATATACCATTCATAAATAAAACAGAGTCCACATTGTGTTGTGCATGTTGTATGGGAAAAATGCATCAATTACATTTACCAAATACTACCACTGTTTATGACAAACCATTGGAACTTGTTTTATCTGACATCTGGGGTCCTGCACCTGTTGCAAGCAATTATGGCTCCAAATACTATATTGTCTTTGTAGATGCCTATTCAAATTACACTTGGATTTATCCCATGCAATACAAATCACAAACTTATGACATATTTCTACAATTTAAAGCAATGGCTGAATTACAACTCAGTACAAAACTAAAAGCATTTCAAACAGATAATGGAAAAGAGTACTTAAAGCTGTATCCTTTATTAAAACAACAAGGAATCATACATAGGCTCACATGTCCATACACTCACCAACAAAATGGAAAACCAGAAAGAAAACATAGACATATAGTTGATACTGGACTTACCCTATTGGCAGCCTCCAATCTACCAACAAAGTTTTGGGAAGATGCTTTTCTCACAGCTACATTTGTTATTAATCAGCTTCCTACACCTACACTTAAACAAAAATCTCCCTTTGAAGTTCTATTTCATAAAGTTCCTGACTATACCTATCTAAAAACCTTTGGATGTGCTTGTTATCCCTATTTGAGACCTTACAACAGACACGAAATTGACTTCAGGTCAACTAAGTGTACTTTTCTAGGATACAGCCTAAAACATAAAGGATATAAGTGTCTAAGTCCAACTGGTAAGGTTGTTATAGCAAGGCATGTTCTATTTGATGAGTCAATTTTCCCTTATAATGAGTCAACACAACCTGTAGCTTCTTCTTCATCCTCACAACCTTCACTTCCACCTATCATTCCTACTGTCTTAATTCCTTCCAATTCTGCACAAACTTCATCCAATTCCCCTATATTGAGTGCCATTAACACTGATTTTTCTGTTAGCACCACTAATTCTACTTGCAGGTCTTCTATTCCTACTAATATTGTTTGCAGATCTAGTTCCAATGCAACAGCCAATCCTCCTTCGGCTGCTGTACTTCCACTCAACAGTCACAATATGACAACAAGAGCCAAAGCTGGTGTTTTCAAGCCTAAAGCTTTTACTGCTTCTTTGGAACCTACTTCAGTTTCCCAAGCATTGTCTCAACCTCACTGGCTTCAGGCTATGAAGGATGAACATGAAGCTCTCCTTAAAAACAATACTTGGCAGTTAGTTCCTCTCCCACCTAATAGATTCCCTATTGGATGTAAGTGGGTTTTTCGAACCAAATTTAAACCTGATGGGACTGTTCTAAAGTATAAAGCTAGGCTTGTTGCTAAAGGGTTTCACCAACAAGAGGGATTTGACTATCAAGAGACTTTCAGTCATGTTGTTAAACCAGTAACAATCAGGATTGTTCTTACTATTGCTGTGTCTAGAGGGTGGCCAGTCCATCAACTAGATGTGAATAATTCTTTCCTAAATGGGGATCTACATGAAGAGGTGTTTATGCAACAACAACCAGGCTTCACTCATTCTAACAAAACCCTTGTGTGCAAGCTCACTAAAGCTCTCTATGGTCTTAAACAGGCACCACGTGCCTGGTTTGAAAAACTCAGTAATACTCTTCACAGCCTTGGCTTCTCCACTGCCAAATGTGATTCTAGTCTATTCATCTTCATCACTGCAACTACAACTCTGTTTGTTCTTGTGTACGTTGATGATATCCTAATTACTGGATCTTCTACCTCAGCTATCACCTCTCTGATTCACTCTCTCAACAACACCTTTGCCCTAAAAGATCTGGGACATCTACACTACTTCCTTGGCATTGAAGCCCACAAAACACAATCTGGTGGCTTTCATCTCAACCAGACTAAATACATCTCAGATCTGTTAAAGAAGACCAATATGCTAGAGAGTAAACCTATGCCCTCACCTATGACGTGCACTCCCAAACTCTCATCCCGTGAAGGATCTCCTCACCCTGATCATGCTCAGTATCGTTCCATCGTGGGAGCTCTTCAATATGCCACTATTACAAGACCTGACATAGCATATAGTATCAACAAGGTTTTTCAGTTTATGCATAACCCGTTGAACACTCACTGGAAAGCAGTCAAAAGAATTTTACGTTACCTTAGTGGGTCTCTTTCTCATGGCTTAGCTGTTGAACCCTCCAACCATTTCCATCTTGCTGCCTCCGACTGTGGTTCAGATCCAGACGATCGCAGATCTACGAGTGGTTTTTGCATATTCTTTGGTTCAAATCTCGTCACCTGGTCATCCAAGAAACAGCACGTGGTGAGTCGATCTAGCACTGAGGCTGAATATCGAGCCCTAGCTGGTACTGTAGCTGAAATCAGCTGGATCCAATCTCTCCTCTCTGAGCTTAAAGTTGATCTTCCTCGTTCACCGACTCTCTACTGTGACAATCTCTCTGCGGTGCTTCTCACGTCAAATCCCCTCTTTCACTCTCGTACGAAGCATTTTGAGTTGGATCTCCATTTTGTGATGGAGAAGGTTCTCTCCAAGGCGGTCTCTGTTCACCATGTTCCGGCCTTGGAACAGATCGCGGATGGCCTCACAAAGGCTATGGCCTCAGATCCCTTCCTCCGCTTTCGGACCAAGCTCCGTGTCCTAGAAGTCCAGCCCACTTCGCTTGTGGGGGGATAATAGTAGTGTTAGGCCCAAAGACTCAAAGGGCCCATTCGTTGCTTTACAAGAGTCTGTTAGTTTTGTTTAAAGTTTGTTAGAAAACTTGTTAGTTGTTAGTGAGTTAGTTACAGGTGGTATTCACACTTCTGTATATAAATCTTTTGTATTTCTTCAGTTCATTAATTCATCATAATACATTACACACTTTCTTTCTTTCTTCTCTCACTCTTACTACATCTCTGATACCTTTCACACAGGACCTTGCTCAAGATGTACGATGACTTAGGAGTGATTAATCAAACTTTTTTATACATACACACCTTAGTAAAATGGTTGTGTGGAATGCAAACTGACACATTTTGAATGTTGTACAATCCTTATGTTTTCAAGCCAATCTACCATTTCATTTTTGGGGTGAATGTGCACTTATAGTTGCACACTTAGATCAACCAAACTCTTACAACAATGTTAAATTGGAAAACTATTAAAGTGTTATTCACTTAACAATTTATGTTTTTAGATTAGACGATAGTTTAACATGGTATCAGAGCCTTTTGGCCAAGTTATCACGAATTCGTTCGCCATCTCCTCATTCTTCTAATAAATATTTAATTATGAAATTTCATAGCATATGTAATACCCCATGCTAATAGTGGTATATTGCACTTATATGGTTTGAGCGGCGAGATTAAAAACATAAGATGCAATTCAAGCACAACCACAAATTTAAATTAATACAATAAGAGTGTTCATAACATATATAGGTGAAATCTATATACAAGTGGTTGGTGCAAGGCTGCCCAATCGTCTTACATACACGAGTTTATAGTATCAAATATAGACATCATGATACGACCCTTATACTGGACGAACACAAGATGGATGATGGAGAGGTTGTCGGTGGAGTTGTCGGTGATAAGATTGAGGAAACGTATGAGGCAGAACCACTTGAGATAGGGCAAGCGGTGGGTCAACAAGATGAATCAGAAGCAGCTGGTCCAAGGAGAAGCACAAGGGCCAGAGTGCGTGCCAAGTGGACCGAAGAGTACGTGATGTGAGTGGGCCACTTACTCAAGCCCATGTTATGTGAGTTGGGCCTTTGAACTTAAGCCCAATTCCTTTACCATTAGCAGCTATCTTAATAAATGCTTTGTAATAAATGTTATGTGAGTTGGGCCTTTTGAACTTAAGCCCAATTCCTTTCCCATTAGCAGCTATCTTAATAAATGCTTTGTAATAATGGGCCCTGACTTGTAGAAGCCCAACGTAGGAAATACTGGTTCATCTCTATAAATAGAGAAACCTTCTCTAAGAAGAGTAGTGAAAAGTTGTAACAGGATTCTTCTTCTCTCTCTAAAATTGCTGGAGTTGCCGGCATCCTCGAATTGCCGTTGGTCTTTTCATTAATATACAGAGTTTCTTTTGTGATTGTTGTTTAGCTCTATCACATCACAACATAAGAGAGTACGCATTCTAAAGTGTTAACATGTATAGGAGAAATCTACATACAAGTGGTTGGTGCAAGGCTGCCCAATCTTCTAGATGCAGAGATCAAATACGTAATTCAAAAATTTGAAGATCCTTTTACAGTTAAAATTCCTTCTTTACATTCGTACCAACATACTTCTAATCGTCTTTACGGTCTAGGAAAAATCACAGAATATCACATAAAAAGTAAATCTTCACAATTCAACCCATGATAGTGAACTAATAGTATGCAAGCACGTAAACTTTGAACATATCACAAAATGTACAAGTAAGAATATTGGACATTTTTAAGTACAAAACCAAATTTAGTTAACGAACAAAGGCAAAAAAATTTCTCTAAACTTACTCTTAAAAGGAAAGGAAGAATTGCAGCAATTCTACTCAAATCGTCCCTTCAATCTCTTACTTCTCCCTTACAAGTTGAAATAACCTGATTAGAGATAATTCTTCTCATCACTTTGGTCCTAACTCCTAACCAAAGCTAGAGTTCAGAGTTTAAGTTCTAAGTTATTTCTTGATCAAAAACCCAATGGTTTCACATGCAAATACCGAAAGATAATGTATAGGTTCTGTCCTAGCTCTATGAAATTACTATTTGGTTGAGGTTTGAAGGGAAACAAAAGAATGTTTATGGAGAATGATGGTGGTGCTTGTGGGTCATCAAATCTTAGATAAAGCTTCATTTTAGGAATACCCGAAGAGGAAGATGAAAGGTTTTGATGGATGAACATCTTATGATCAAGAATGGGGAGAGTGAGTGAGGTAGGGAAATATCAAATGAGTTTTTAGAGAGTTGTTGAGGAGTATGGTCGTGGGAATGCGTATTGAGAGAGATGGGTATGGTTCATTTTGACTAATGGGCGAGAAGAAAATGCAATATTGTCCCATGTAAACAAAATTTCCAAGGGGAGATGGCAAGATAATTAGGGAATCCTTTAATTAGAGTTATTATCATTTGTTAAATAACACATAATAAGGTTTTGATTGTGGAAAAATATTTCTCTCCTAAGGTGTTACAATATAGGTAGGTGTGTCTATCGATTATCCACTCTTTAAATCTAATCGGATCTTATATAAGGAGATGTATTGAAAAAATCTAATATAAAATTATTAAAGTAACATTTACCGATGGGAGATGGTAGTTTAGGAGAACAATTTCTGTAGTCCAGGCCTATAAAAAATTTAGGTACTCTCACTCACATACAAAGGGGTAAAAAAGGAAAATGAAAGTGAAAACATGGATAAAATAGGAAATCAAAAAATTTGATTGTGGGAGGGACCACTCAAAATTAACATCGAGCTTGGAAAATTTTCTTGTAGTTTAGACACTTTGTTATTTAATTAACATCTCTTACTTTCAATCTTTCTCATGTGGATACAAGTTTCCTATCTTTTAATTTTAAGTTTTTTTTTTTAAAAAAATACTTTTAAGCCAAATTTAATTTTAGTGTTTAAGCCAACCTACAAATATTTGAACTGGATCCGATTCCGATTGCAGATCAAACAATCAATTTTTTTAATTTTTTTTGGGTTGGATGAGCTGGATCTGTTAAACCCACTACTATGACACTATTTCTAGATGGGCTATTAACTTTTTCATGGGCTAAATATTTGACACAATGTCCCTGCCACCATGTGCAACTGGGTAAGTAGCATATATATTCAGCTACAAAAACAATTGGGCGATGTTTATATTAACATACTTGTCTAACTTGTATATATAAAATAATAATAATAATACTTGTCTAACTGAATAATCCCACAATTTTTTTTTTAATTTTAAATTAGTTTTAGGTTGTATCAATTTTAATTATGATAAAAGAATTTCTATCAATCTCTTTCAAGCTCAAAAGAAATAATATTTTAAAGTCACAAGAGATAATTATTTAAGGGATCTTTTTTCAATGGTGAAGAAATTTTTTTTGCGGCAATCGATTTTTATTATGTATCCCCCGAGGGTACATAGTGAAAATATTAAAGTTGCAAAAAATTTCTTTCTCCTCATAAGTTGTCTATTGACGTGGAGAGAGAAAAAAAAAATAATTTTTCATATTTTTACTAAGTACCCTTGGAGAAATATAGTGAAAATTGGTTGTTGCGGAAAATTTCTTCTCCTTTTAAAAAAAATTGAACCCATTTTTTAATTATACAATGTAAGAGGAAAAACAACAAATCATGATTGTTATATTATTATTATCAGAGAGATATTTTTGCAGTTAATGCAGATAAGTTGTCTGCATTTACTTCTAAAACGACGTCATTTCGGGATTGAAAGATTAGAAAATTACAAAAACATCATAATTTCCGTCCCAAAACGACGTCATGTTGGGTTTACTGCATATAACTTATCTGCAGTACCTATAGAAAAAATGAACTCTATTATTATATGGGATAATATATTTTATATGTCACACGAGATAAAATTATCTCATACATAAGATGAAATTCAATAAAATAAAATAAAATAAATGAATTTTATCTAATTTTTTATATATGTATAAAATATATAAGATATATATTCCCATAGACATTACATTTTAGATAAGGATTTAATGAGTATAATATTACATGATATAAGAATATGATGAAAGAAAAAAAATGTGAACCCAACATCTTAGTTATATATGTAGAAAAAATTTATTGAATTATGTAACATGATTAAATAATTTACTACCTAACGTGGTTTGCATTATTGTCGGCAAGATACTGGTAGGCCACGAGACTCCCGCTCCCAGTGCCGTACGTTGTCAACTTCACACACCACTGTGGCACTGTCAGGTTAAATTTTCAAAGCAGTTTTGATAACTATTGCCTTTGACTATCATTATTTCCCTTGATTCGTAACACTTCCAAATTTTGAACATTGATTTCAGAACCGCTTTGGAGTTTGGACACCGCCCTTGAGACAGCATCTTACCTATAACTCTGTAAGCGTGACCATCCTCGCCACTGTTGATTTTCGCATCTTCACCGCAACATCAAAAACTGCGAAGCATTTAGTAGGCCCCTCTTAACTTCTAATAAATATTTAAGGTGAATTTTTTTAATTTATTTTATCCCTCCTTAAAATCCAATAAATCATTTATAAAATCATCATCACTTGAGTGCATATGTGCATTATCCCTGCTTTAAACTCAATAAAATTATATGTAAAATTTATTAAAACAATTTTTATCTAACGACATGAGCTTATAAGTGAGATGATTATTTAATATTTTACTTTGAGTAAAAAAGTAACTATTTTAGGTGAGATATTTATTTAGTATTTTACTTACTGTAAAAACTAAAAAGTACGTGTAAGTAGTACGGAAAACATTTTCAATATTCAAAATAGTACCAACATTTGGAGCACCGAAACAAAAGCATCTCTTAGAACCTATTAGAACATGGATTTTATAAGAGTTATGTTGTAAGAAAAATAATTGTGTTATATTATAGAGATTCGTTTTGCGTACCAGAATTTTTTTTTGTTGCGGGCCTCACAAAATACTGTGTATGTAGGAAATTTTTTATGGTCATATTAAATGATAGATGATAAACCCTTAGAACATATATGATGTAGTTGTTACAAATCAGATGTGCCATGCATAATCAAAGCTCTCTCTATCGCCCATGAAACCCCTAGTATTATACAAAAAGTAGCCAAAACTGAAAGAATGATACAATCAAAGTAATATGATAGCATGATATATACACACATTATCTTGAGGAGATAATAGGTATCTACACTCAAAAAGCCATCATCAAGAAACATCTTGAGCTCCTATCCATCTTTCTCAGGCCAATAAAAATTTAGGCAAATGGATCAGAACAATCATAGAACTCATTATCACTTTCAATGAAGTTTGTTCCAGTGGTTCTGTAAAGTTGACATCAAAGCAATCCAAGTTTTGTTAGAAACTTCTTTACCGTTTCACGGCCCCATTGGATGTCATTTTGGAAGAGGTTACCATCAACTGGTTGTGAGTTTGGCCTTTCTTCCATTGCTGGGTCTAAATCACACTGCTCCTCATATTCATTGTCATGCAACTCTGGTTCATTATTGATTGTTGCATTTATCTCTTGGGGTGCGCCATCATTGGATTCTTGCTCCTTATTGATCTGAACATTTTCAGTTTAAGCACATGAAAAATAGCATAAAAGAGATATTAAATATTAACACTGGCACCAACCATCTTAAAGCTGCATCAGTTTAAAGAGTGCAAAATCATACAATGCCTTAAAGAATGATAAATATTGTCCATCACTGGTGATGCCCTACATTTATCAGAAATTTATTGCAAAATATGCATAAGATACTTGTATTCAATGGTAAAGAATTCATATTTACAAAGATGGGAAACTTGTAAGGTAACATGTGAATCTAACAATGGCATTGCTATATGGAATGTTTGGTAAATCTTTGCAAGGGTTCCAGACAAAGGACAACCCCGGTGCACCAAGCTTCCCTCAGGGGAAAAATTTCATATACTCCAGGTCCACCACTTATTCAGTGGTCCCCTTTCTAACAATGGAAAATTTTCTTCCATTTTTATCCTTCTCTTTTTGAACTTTTCCGCTTCCGTCCCTCCTTTTTTCCTATTTTTGGAAAGGACCACCATGATCCAGGCCCACCAAATAACTTCTCCCCCTCAGGATAAGAGTAAAGGTTGATTCTATGCAACGTGTGACTTTCCGATCACAAGGAACAACCTTACCACTACTTCAGGGCAGAGACTCTTAAAATAAATTTCAAGTGATATTATTGGCTTGTGTTATTCAACAACCAAAAGACATGGTTAAGTTTTTCATAATGATAGCTTGGCTCTTCCGTTGTTTCCCATAATAGTTAGAGCATTTCATTAATGATTAAGATACGATTAATTAATGATACCAATTAAATTGGAGACTTTTTTTTTGTCCTTCCCTTTTTGGCCTTTAGATGCTCTAGTTATACATATAAGAAACAAGCTTAATGCGCAATGATATGGACAAAATTTCACTTCATTGATAAACATAGATGATGATGATACAGTGGAAACAGCAAACTTCTCTTTATTATCTAATCAGCTATCCCCTCAAGTGGATTGCACACCCCATGCTCAAAACTACTTGTGCTTTTTAAAGAAACATAATCAAGCTATTCACTGCCAAGGATAGGTGTGTACAAGAAAAGTAGGGGACTCATCAAGCGGTTACCTCTGGGATATTCTGATCCTTAGTTTCAAAAACTCCAATTGAAGTACCCATGGTAGTCCTTTCTTCAACTTCACCTGGACTTGCTTCTTCAGTTGACACAGTTGATGGTATTAAGCCAGGAACAAGAACTGGACCTCCTTCAAAATCTAATAAGCTTCCCTCCAGAATTGTCCTTTCCTGATTCTCGAGTGGTGCAGCATTTCCATTGTGTCCAAGATCATGCATAATATCACCATTTCTGAGACTATCTGCAGATTCTTCACTCTGATGAATCATATTCCTTTCATTCTCTTGGTGACTTGTACTCTTGATGAGATCCTCTGAGGAACCTATATTTTCTGCAACAATAGGCATTGACTTCTCCATTGAGGAAGTAACACTATCACCAGTGATTTGTTGCAGGACTGGTTCAGCAAGTGGTTTCTCCTCTGAATTAGTTTGGATATCTTCAATGCCTGATATTTCAGATACATCAGACTCCAATCCCTCTTGAGGGTTATCCAAAATTTCATCAAAAGTTAACACTTCTGAGTCAACTTGGGGTTCTTCATTTGATAGAGCAAGTGGATCTTCCTCTATTATTTTCTGAAGTTCAGCATTCTCCCAATCCTCACAAACAGTTATTCTATTCATAGTTTCCCAAGTGTTAATTATTCTATCTGAACCTGGTTGCCAAATAATATCACCTCCTTTTCCTTTCAGTATGAACTTGAATTGGATTGACTTTCCAGCAGGCATATCCTGTTAACATAATGAAAAGCATAAACAGCATTTATAAAAGTTTACCATCAATCAATTTTTTTTTCATATTTTGAAAAGATTCTACTCACCAGTTCAACAGTCCATATATGTCCATCAGACCAGGTCATTGGTAATGCATCCAAAGGGTCCCATGAACCAAGCTTAGGATCATCTCCAACTATTAGAAACTGCTCGCCAAAGTTACAAATTTTTTGTAACTGAAATGCTACACGAACAAACTTTGATTCATCTGCATCATTTGTTTGTTCACTTTGTTGAGCTTGAGGCTCTTCGGTTTCCAAGTCCACCTGCAACATTTTATGCAGAACAAAATAGTCTCTCATTAAATATGCCACAATCTTATATGTAATCAATTTCTTTAATGCATATACAACAATCATACACCCATTTCTTAGCAGAATAACAATAAAAAAATAAGCACAACAAAACAAAAGCTAAAGGTTGTTGAGGTGGTTAAATCCAAAAAACAAAGCGGCCTACCCGGTTCAAATACCCACTTCGTGAGTGTCTGGGGAAGGGAATACTCTACGCAGTCTTTCCCCTGACTTTTGCAGAGAAACTGATTCGAACCCGTGATTTGACACACCACGGCAAGCAAGCTTGCCGCTGAGCCAAACAGACCCTTCTTAAATCCAAAAAACAAAACAAAAGTTTTATTGAAAAGGGAGAAAAGAAATGTTGTTGGAGTGGCATAAATCATTTGAAGAATTACTCATTCTCACAAAAAAAAAAAAAAAGGTAATAAGGGAATCTGAACCAAGAAGTATAGCAGTAAAGTGCAATAGTCAGCAGCAAGTTTTGGATCTACAAATACTCAAAGAAAAGGAAGAATATTCACAGTATAAAACGAAACAAAAAGGTAAAAGAAAATTGAGCAAGCTCAACTTTTTAATCTGTTAGACTAGAAATTTCATAAAAAAAAATTCAAAAAGAGAAGCAAAATCCTATATTTTGTATCGTTTTCCAACATTTTCCCCTCCAAAGAAAGGCAGTGGAAAGAGTTACCACTCACAAACAATATATTTCATTAAAACAAAGAAAACAAAAGTGGGAAAGCAAGCAGAGAAAGAAACATACCTGGGATTTTGGTGGCAAAGCATGAACTGGGTAAATACCCTTGTTTTGGACCAGTTTCAGGAGCCAAAAGTTGCAGCCTTTTTTGTCATATCTGGAGCTTAAGGAGAAGCAGAATTCGGGTCTATTAGAAACATGAACAGAAACTCTGGGAGAAGAAGATCCTAGTCTCTCAACAATGGCTTTAGAACAACAACTTGTGAGTGCTTTCATCACTTCAACAAAGTGAAGTTTTGTATTCAACACAGCAAGTTTCTTGGGAGAGACACAGTAGTTTGGTTTCTTTCTTGTAATTAGCTTTTGTTGGTTTGTGAACGAAAATGCAGAATCTATTTATTGAGAGGTGAGGTGGGATGATTTTATATTGGTGGGGCCAAAGATGTTTATGGTAGGAAAGTATACACCGGCAATAAAAAGGATAATTTGCACGTGTCTTGTGGACATGAGTTACCAGTAACTTCACTTGTTGACTTTAAGCTTGTGTAAAATTTATTGAAGTTAATTTAATATTTAAAGTTAGGAAAATATTTTTCTGATGATATTCAAGATAAGTTATTTTATATTAGTAAAATAAAATTATAAAAGAGATTTATAAATAATTAATAAAGGTGAGATTCACTTTTATTATGTGTGTGTAGAAAATTTGATTTATTTTATGTTCAATGAGATAAATATAACCTTTAAAGTAAATAACTAATCATTGATTTTAATCTCATTATTTGTGTATTGTTAGTTTAAAAAATAAAAGGAAATTCATCTTAAAATACTTTTTTTCTTTGGTTTGACTAGGGGTGGCAATTCCTAACCGCTAAAATTTTCGTGTTTGGGTCACTTTTTTTCGGGTTTGTATAAGGTTATTATAATCATTTTAGTGAGTGGTATAAAAGAAATGACATATACTCACTAATGTGTATGTGCTTTTATTGGATGTAAAATCAGTGCCTAAATACAGGTTTTGAATGTGAGTATTCTAAAATTCGTGTCAGGTCGGGTAGGGTGCATGTGTAATAATGGAAATTATTATAAGGTTATTCGTAAGAATATAAAAATTTAATCGGATCGTGTTCGGGTTGAATTTTTATTCAAGTGATACATGTTAAAATGTTGTTGTGAAAAAGTATAGTGTAAAAATATAAAAATTAAAAAATTTTGTTTTAACTCAAGTGCTACATGTTAAAATGTAAGTTAAAGCTCAAACGCAATTAAAAAATTTCCTCATTAAAAATGCATGTTTCTATGTTATTACTTAAACAAAAATACTGAATCGGGTCAATTTTTATCCAATGACCTTTTTTTAAAAAATAAATCTATTTTCATTTCTCCCAAATCAAAATGCATAATATATTCATCTAGCTATCTGGAAAAAAAAAAAAAAAACCTCGCATGAGGTCTCTTTGCAGGGAAAGAAGAGGGCGAAGCCACTTGTGAAAAGTTTGAGTATCAAGCTGATGTGGGTTTTGAATCAACCTATTACGTTTTATTGCAAATAAGCTTGTTATAGGAGCAAAAGAAGAGGACATGCATTGATGGAAGATGATGTGTTTGATTTGAATTAATTGATATAATTTAGGTGTTGTTAATTTTATTTTATTTTTTGATGATTTTAAACTTGGTTATAAGAGTTGTTAAACTTTTTGTATACTTGAATTTATGTCTTATATAATTATGTGACTTAAAACTTTTAAATATAAAGTTGTTCATTGAATTTTGAGTAGTTATATATATATATATATATATATATATATATATATATATATACATATTTAATTTTGTATCTTAACATTAAGTAATAGAAACTTTACGTTTCGTATCAATTTCACAATTTACTTTTCTACTATACCCTTTTATTCCTATGTAAAATCTCGATTTTGACAATATTGATCCGTTTATTTCGCTTTGGTAGTTAACGTCAAGATATATACTTTAGGCCTACATTATTTTATTTATGTATTTACAAAATATATTCTATAGCATACTTTTAGACATAAGATAATATGTTTGATAATTCTGTGAAATAAAATTATTATGTCCTAATTTTGTACTTAAATATATGTAAAGTCTTTGAATTCTTAAAAAGTTGACAAAATGAATGAGGTTAGTTGACTATCTTAAGTTAAATATATGTTGAGTAGTGAATTGGGGATAAATTGATCTAATTTTAATCATGAATAATGTCTCAATTTGGTGTATATGAAGTTAAAATGTAAGTTCATGACCCAAATTAGGACTAGGTTAATATGATTGGTGTCTGATTTTGGCTTGAAACTTTATAACATCGTTTTGGCAAGGAAAAAACTATATATTTTAAAGCAAAAATTGATCGTGGAAGTCGTCCATATTTGACTAGGTTAATATGAAAAACAAGCCAAAATGCTAACTGAACCAGCTATGAGGTTAGATCGTGGGTTTTCTAGTTTGCTCGGTTAGGGTCACACAACTAGGTTATAAGTTTTAAGAAATAGCAAATGAAGAATTAAGGTGTTTAAGACTTGGGTAATTTGAATTTATTTCAGTTATAATTGTCTTTACAGCCCACAAGTAAAATTACGTAACGGCTTCAGTAAGGTGTTACTTGGGCTTTGTTTGATACAGCCCACAAGTAAAATTACGGGCCTCAGTAACAATACTCACTAAGAAAGCGGACAAAAAAAGTTCTATCAAATATTATTTAAATTATGAGTTTAATGTCTTTCATAACATAAGAAATAAAATTTATCTCCTACACATAAATAAAAGTATATAAAATCCATATTTTCTTTTCTCCCTCTACTTTTCATATATGATCTCACTCGGGTCTCATACACTTCTATGTGTATATAAGATATAATTTAATATCCTACAACATAATAAACATTAAACTCTTAAATTATATATGAGATTATATTAAACCCTTAAATTATATATGAATCAAAGATTATTTTTGAAGAGAAAATGTTAATAAGTAAATGATATATTATAAATACTAATTAAGTTCCACTACTAAATATTACGGACCAGTCCCTAAGCCCTATTATGTTAATATAAGACATAATGACAATTTAATCCTTGCTTAACATTCAATCCCTTAAAATTTTCACCCAATCGCCAAACAAAGCATAACATTATCAATTATGGTATGACCCAACTTGACGGGATTCACCATCCTCAACACCACCTGTTATAAGACACCTCACATGTACATGCAAAATATGAACTCTTAAGTAACCAAATCTCACATAATCTGAACTCACTCATTGCACCCTCCCGGAGAATACACCATTTATTCAGATACTTTTTTGGTAAAAATTTATACACATACTTATCTCTTATGGTTCTTCATACCAAACTAGTACGTAGAGTAATAGTCAAAGTTGGTTGTAAATCTGAAATGATTTTCATAACTTAGAACACTCGAGAGTGAATCAAGATGGGTAGAAGCCAAACTGCTTCAGCTCAGCGGGGAGACTTATGGGTTTCATCTATGGAACAAACACAGTAGCAGATTGACAATAGAAGAAGGAAGTGTCATAGGAAGACTTAAAATGAATATTAGATCCCTGTGTCATTTGCAGCAACCATATATAAATTTCTTAGGTAATACTTGTTGTCAAGAAAAAAAGGTGGAGATTTCATCAACCAAGTGGATTGTGTTATTGTGGAACTAACCTGCTGAAGAGAAAGGCTATCAAGAGAAGGAATTCTCTTCTGAATACCAGTTTTTTTTCTTCTTCCCAATGTACATAAAACACTGATTGTAAATCACAAGTAGCTCAGTAAGTAGTGAAGAAACTCTCTTCCAAGACAATGGTTTTGTTACCTTGATCATTTCAATCATAACATAACAGTGTTCAAAATCCAAAGCAGGATCTAAAGTTCCTCCACAATCACAATGCAACTGCAATTGCGGCTGCATCACCTGTATTTTCCCACAGTTTTTGTAACTGGAAACCCAAAGCAACAACAATTATAACAGTAATTTAAAACCATGAAGCAGTCTAAACCTTAGTCTGAATCTAAACCTTCCACATTTTCACAAAACTGAATCCTGGCAATATCCTAAAAAGAATTTTTCTTAGTCACTTTGTGATTTCCAATTTCGGTATTTATAATCGGAGAGCCAAGATCTCCAACCATATATAACAGCTCTTCGAGGCTAAACCACTTTCTCTATCAGTTCAAGACAACCAGGTGGATCCAATCTGCTTGATCAGCACCCAAGGATCCTGGAATTCACGCTGAGTCATTTTCCCTCTCTTATGCAATCAACTCTCCCAACAAAAACTGAAGTCATAGGGTGAAGGCAAATGAATGATTTTATTATATCTCTTGACACACTCCCTTACACAAGAACCATTTGTGCTTTGAAGCATGAATAATGCATATGCCCATATTTTTTATTTACCTTGTGCTAAAATTTTAACATTTTTATTAGAAAATAGGGGTGGTAAAGATCGAACTCTAGACCACTTAATCATAGCCTCTAATACCATGTCATGCAACCAACTCTCTCAAAAGTTTAAGCTATTGGATGAAGGCACGTAAAAGGTTTTATAATATCTCTTGACACCCTCAGAGATACGGGCTTTATTATAGGAGAGCCACTATAATACTCCAAATGGTTTGCCGAACTACTATGCTTCATTTCAAATAATCTCCTCAGGGACGTGTTTCCTCCTATCATGAACTGTAACAACCTTCTACTTTCATGAGCTAAGGAGAAAGATCAACATAATGCAGCAAAAGACAGCAAAGACGATGAAGACAGATATAAGCAATTTCTGGTGCTTTATGATCTGCCTGATCTTTTCCTTTTGATCTTTGGCGTTGATAAACCAGTGCATCTCTTCATCTCTCTCCGAAGATAACATGTCTAAAAGTATTCCAAACTTTAGTAAATAAATCTGCAAGGTTTCTTTACTTCTTTTAATTTTAAGGAGAAGATCTAACATAGTGGACAAAACTACTAACATAGTGGACAAAACTAAGAAGGTGAATACCATTACAAAAGAATTAAGAAGTTGGCACTTTTCATTATGAGCTGACATAGCAAAACACAATATTGAACCTAAGCCACTTATTGAACACAGAAGAATTACTGTATAATGGCAACAAGTGCATTGTTGTGATAAGGTTTAATCTGGTAAAATAAAACCTTTCTCCTCTCCCTAAGTCTCATTCCACCAACATCTCATACACAGGCAGGAACCTTTGATTAGTGACCAAAGAGGGAATACACAAAGTCCAATGGATCAAAATCCTAAGCCCCCCCCCCCCCCTCCTCTCTCTTTTCTTTACAATCTCCAACTCCAAAATGCTAAGGCAACATGCATCATAATAGATATTAAAACCAGAGAAAGAAAGCACAGTAACCTCAATAAAGGATAATAAAAACCCATATAGCATAAGCACAATCCAAATTGTATATGTAACAATAGGATCCGTATATCAACAACTAAATCATGAAAGACACAAAACTACAATCCACCACAAAAATCAGCCAGAAAAGAGGGACTCATCAATTTCGATCTTCACCACCTCATTATCTTCGAACTTGTCTTTCTTGGAGGGTGCCGGTGGAGCATAAAGCCTCGGTGGTCCTCTACCCTTATTCTTGTTCTTTGGCCTTGCCTGTGATAATCCCTCAAATAACATAATTTTAGGGAAAAACACAACATCACAACACGAAAAAAATACAAAACATAAAAAAAATTGAACAAAACAAAAGTAGTTGATCAAAGTAATAAAGTTGGAAATTTCAAAAGAGGAACAAGGGAGCAAAACTTTACATTTCCAAATGAATGGTTGAAGCGCTTTCCCTTTGCAGTTTTCCTGTCGCCTCTGCCACAGTACACTAGAAAAGTAGAATGGGGAAATGGGGTGTTAGAATTCACACATAATAAAGCAAAGTAATTGCAAAGTTTACATTTTTTTTTTTTTTTGGGTCTTTTAGTTTTTGTAGCTAGTACCAGAAAGGGTTGGTGAAGGAGATGATGAAGTTGCCGAAGGTGAGAGCGAAGCAAAGGGAGTGAAGAGAGTTTGGGAGTGAGAGAAGGAAAGGTGAGAGGAGGAACTGTGCAATTGAATGGAAACTGGAGGAGGTGATGCTATCAGCATTGATGCCATGGCTGAGGATAACACAAGGGATAAGGTTTGAGAAGGGAAAATGTCTCAATTTTAAACATAAATTCATACTGTACAAAGTTAAAAAAAAAAATAAATAGGAAATAATATAAATAAATAGGAAATAATATAAATAAATAGGAAAAAGTCATATTGTAAAAGAAAGTGATATAAGATAATAAAATTAAGCAAAGTAAACTCACCATGATAATTTAATTTTTGATCCAGAGAGAAAATGAATCTAATGGATTAGATAAAATAGAAAATTTTGGTAGTGAGAATATCCCTCCTCGTAAAAAAAAGTGATATAAGATAATAAAATTAAGGAAAGTAAAGGGTCGGTTAAATCAATTATTAAAATGTAGGTAAATTCAAGAAAGTAAATGCTAAATGAATTAATTATTACTTTTTACTTTCTTTAAATTAATTAATTATTAAAGAAAGTAAAAAGTAGGTAAATTCAAGAACTCTATTACAAAGGATTTTTAAAATGAAAAATGTTATATTTATTATTATTTTAATCTTATTATTTTTATTACTTGATTGGTTGTTGTTAAATTAATTTAAAATTTAAAAAATTAATTCAATGATAACTAATTAAATAATAAAAAAAGTAAGATCAAAATAATTGTAATATAACAGCCCCTTTTAAAATATTGTAAACTTTCTTTCAACAAAATATATATATATATATATATATATATATATATATATATATATATATATATATTTGTAAACTTTAATTTTCAGAGATAATTCCAACTTCATTTTCACCATAAAAAGAGTGGGGGAAAAAATGCTAAATTCCAGAGAAAATGTCTGTATTAGCCTCCGATGTAAAAGAAAACCCAAACAAAAACAATGACAAAAGTTCCACCCGAATACACCATACTTTTTTTTTGGTACAGAAAACATCATACTTTACATGTTGCACCCATTTCTTATTGATGTTTCAATTCAAATAAAATAAAGAGGGAATGTTATATTGCATACTTATTTAATTTTTCTACTTTTATTTTTTTTATAATTGTTGATTATATTTAAATCAACAATGATAAAATAATTGGTGTAATTAGTTAGGACAAATAAAGAAAAAATAAAATATTATTATATTTGAGACTGTTAATTTAAATATGATCAATAATAATAAAAAAAGTAACAAGGGTAAGGAGATTAAATAGATAGGGAATATACAATCTCCAAATAATTAATATTTTTTTTGGGATCTTCATAAATCGGTTTGGTATAGTTTTTAAAAGCCCAAATTCAGATTTGTAAAGACCAACTTTTTATCGTAAAAATAATCAAATCAATGATAAAATGAGAAAAAATCTTCTTTTTTTTTGGTGAAAAAAACACTTTTCTTTTAGAAAACAAATTATGAGAATAATCCAAATTTCTTCAGTTTTGTGCTTCATAGGTAATTATAAGGGTTTATCATCTATCATTTAACATGATCAGAAAAATTTTTCTATACTCATAATATTTTGTGGGGCCGCAACACAAAAAAAAAACTCTGGCACGCAAAACGAATCTCTATAACATTACAGAATCACTTTTACTACAACATAACTCTTATAAAATCCTATTTATAAGTATCCAAACAAGTTCAACTTGTTTGGTCAACTCAGCTCGTTACCTTTTTGTTTTCTTGGGCTGACAGCCTGACACTTTCATCTCGTGGGTTAAAACTCATACCCATTTGGGGAGATTATATTTAGTGCACCCAGTGCATATGGGATTGGGTGGGATAAAGGAGAGAGAGTGAAAGAGAAATTGAGGAGAAAGGAGAGAGAAAAGAAAAAAAGAAAAAGAAAAATACACGTGTCACTCCGTGAATGGAAGGACCACGAAGGGACGGAGCGTATTAAAATTTTCCCCATTTGGGTTACAAGTCATGATGAGCCAAGACAGTCAAGACTTAATAAAAAATGTCCAATAAAGTACGTGTTGCACGGACACATTGAATCCAATGGGCACATTCTCTTTTGATTTGTCATTTTTGGCTAAATCCCCCTTTAGTTTATGGGTTTTATGATTATTATGTTGTAGGAAAAGTGATTGTGTAATATTATAGAGATTCGTTTTACGTGCCATATTTTTTTCTTTTCTTTTTTATTTTAAAATGTGTGGGCCCATAAAATGTTGTGTGTGTAGGAAAGTTTGTTGTGTTATGTTAAAGGAGGAAATGAAAACCCTTAGTTTATTCAACATTGGGTTTGATCTTGTATGTCATCTATGCTTTCATCGCAAAGACTATGATAGGTTCCTTTTTAGCAAAAAAGATAAGCTTAAGGAAAAGAGAAAATTAAATTAAATGATGTAATTTTTTGATATCTTTTCATTTATAATAAGTCTTTAAATAAAGATTACAACTGAAGCATAAATACTAAACACATAATGGAAAGTAATTACCCAACTAAACAAAATGGAAAATAACTACCCAACTAAAGAATGGAGAAGGTCATTTGATGTTGGGTCAGATTGATTATCATCAAGGAGTAAAAGAATGGAAGAGTTTTTGCACTTATGGTCACGAGAGAAGTGTTCATCGCAATTAAAACAAAGCCCTTGTTCTCGTTTGACTTTCATTTCTTCAGCGGTTAATTGTCGAACACCTGGTGGGGGATTTGATGGTGAAGTGGATACAAATGAGAGGTCCGAGAGTTTATCTTCTTGGAGTTTGGCGAGACCCTGGGCTTGAAAGATGGTTGTTGGTTGGAGAGCTTGTACCTCTTTTCGGATTGTTGGTTTAAGACCAGAGATAAAGTTGTGAAGTAGGAACTCTGATGGGAGGTTGGAAATGCGATTTGCTAAGGACTCATATGCAGTGATGTAGGCTTGAACAGTAGTCGTCTGTTGGAGTTTTGCAAGTGATCTCATGTGATTAGCGTAAGGAGAATCACCAAAACGGGCTTCAAGTGCCATAATGAAGCTGTGCCAGTCATGGAAAGGGTGGTTGGAGTGCATCCACTGGAACCAAGTAAGGGCTGGTCCGTCCATGTGAAACGAGGCAATCTGGAGTTTTTGTTGTTGTGGAGTATAGTGAAAGTCGAATAACTGTGTAGCTTTGAAGAGCCAGCCGGAAGGATTTGTTCCATCAAAGCGTGGGAAGTCAAGTTTGAAGGGTCTAGGTTGAAGGACAGGTGAGAAATGTGGAGGTGGTGTTGGTGGCGGCGGCGGAGGTGGAGGTGGTGTTGGTTTATTGGTGGTTGGGGTGATGTGCATGAGTTGATTAATACGGCCTATTAAAGTGGTAAGGGTAGTCTGAACCTCATTAAGGCGGTGAACGGTCTGATTGGATTGTTTAGTAAGGTCGGAAATTTGTGTGGAAGTTTTGGTAGATGTTTCACGAAGTTGGTTGATTTGGGAACGAGCTTGGGTAGGGTTTTCAAAAAGTTTGTTGATTTGTGTGTCATGGATTTCTTGGGTTTCTTCAAGTTTTCTGAAGCGTGTTCCTTCAGCCATGGATGAGGAGAGTGAACGCAATGAGAGCACCAAATAATAGGTTCCTTTTTAGCAAAAAGGATAAGCTTAAGGAAAAGAGAAAATTAAATTAAATGATGCAATTTTCTGATATCTTTTCATTTATAATAAGTCTTTAAATAAAGATTACAACTGAAACATAAATACTAAACACATAATGGAAAGTAACTACCCAACTAAACAAAATGGAAAATAACTACCCAACTAAAGAATATGGAAAATAACTATCCAACTAAATAATACAGAAAACATGGAGATTGTATCAGACTACCTGTGAAAAAGAGAAAGATCCTATAATCAAGTTTTTTCATTTACTCCGGTTCTATGATGGCCTAACAAAATATACATATTTATGCTTTTATATATGATATTTTATAATCATATGCATAATTTAGAATTCTTAGATTTATCCTTTGGTGTCAAAGCCTTCTGTATATGGTTATAGAATCTATGTTGTTGATTGAAATCAAAAACTTGAAATTTTTTCTCATAATATAAGGTTGAAATCGCTACTTTGATAACTCTTTCCATTTCATTTTATGCTTGAATAAGGACGAGTGGGTGATTGCACGCTTCTTTCAGTGAATTAGAACCAGTAATGGCTCCACCACGTCTGCCCCTACCTTTTCTAGCCGTGGACAGGGTTTTCCCCATCGTATATCTTCCACCTACTTACCCCATCACCAACTTAATCACCTTTGCTAGCCAAGAGTCAAGTTTTCCCCATACCGTATGTCTACCATATCTTGGAACGGTGACCAGACTATCATGTTTTTGGCAATTTTTTATCAAACTGCCACGCGAATAGTGAAATTTACTACATTGCCACGCGTTGAAGTTTGCTATGATTGGTGGTGACCTTTGTGGCCAATGATTTCGTAAAACGTGATACACTTTCGTAGGAAAAGTTGATTGTCACGATCCAAGTTGCTACCATTGGTAGCGAACTTCGTCCAGTCAGCTTTTTCTACGAAAATGTGTCACGTGTCAAGAAATCATTGGTCACTAAGTTCGCTATCAGCCGTAACGAACTTCAACACGTGGTAGTCTAGTAAATTTTATTGTTCGCGTGGTAGTTTGGTATATAAATGCCAAAAATGTGGCACATTAGTCACTGTTCCTACTTATCCCACAATAGCGTTTTCAACCTACCTACAAACTATGTTGCACCGACACTGACACATGACACGACACAACACTCCGACACGTTAATTCTAAAAAATATTAGATTTTGACACGTTAGGACATGTTTTGATATTAAATAATATTTTTAATTTATATAGTGTATACTATATTTAATATTTAATAATTTAAAAAAAATAAAGCTAAACTTATAATACTCATTGATTTTACAAAGAAATACAAAATATAACAAATATTTATATTAAACTCAATAAAATGGTAATCGTAATCCAACGAATCTAATAGTTGGAACTAAAAATGAAATGCAACGCAATTTTTAAACTCTTATTTGAGTCTTTGCGATGCGTGTTGGAATATCGGGGTCTCGAGAAGTGCAGACAGAACACATCAAATCTTTTGAAGAATCAATGTATCAAAGCCTACAAATAACTCTGAGGTATGCATCTTCCTCAAAGCCTACTAAGCTCCGGCCTCCTGCCGTCCGAGGTCTCAACCCCAGTATTACCTGAACCTGAAATGTGCCCCAAACGTGGGGTGAGATCTCTAAACAAAAATCTCAGTAAGACAAGGGGTCCTCAAGTATTTCTCCATCCCAAGCTCACTTACATGTGCAATATAAGTTCAAAAGCAGTTTAATAATATAAGTTCCAAAATCAGTGCAATGTAGCATATAATCATGTCATGTGTGTCAACTGTTCTACTGGCCAGAGAAATGCAGGATTACATATGTCTATGACCCATAATAGTACACTCCCATGTCGTACCTTCCCACAGGATCACCATATTGTATGATGCTACATACTCAGGCTTACCGTCTAGGCGAAACACCACATACATATCATAGGGCATTTCACTTAACATCTCAATAGCATTTCAAAATCGATACATGAAAACACATCATGCATATAAACCATCCCCCATGGGGTATGGTGGAACCAACAATGGCTAAATCGAGTACACGAAAGCTTACCTCTAAGCAATCAATCTGATCCAAAGTCCACACTCGTTCAAAGTCCACACACAGCACAATCACAATCTGTTTGGACCAATAATCATATCAATATTCATACTCTACAAGCATATGACATAACTACAACGCCTTCCTTTTACGTTTCATGTCTGTAGGCTTCTCTCAAAGCCATAAGCCCTTAATCACTTAGATTCTGACTTAGATTAATTATTAAAGAAGTCCACCTTAACAATTCATGGGTCCATAAACCCAGACTGTATGAACAATACAGCTACTGTCCCGGAATTCTCTGAATATCCGGATATATGTCGGGGCCATATCCGGATATCATATCTGGATATCAAATGAGTGACTAAGTCCTATTTTCTTGCAAAAAATGAGCCACATGTAGTGGAGATTCCAATGAGACAAAATATGTTTGAGTCCAATCAATGCCAGAAACGTGAATGACCTGTAGAGGCTAAAGGCATAAATTTGCAAAAAATGAAAATATGTCACTCATTGCACCTCTTGAAGAGGTTAATCCTAAATAAACGAACCCGGTAAAATAAATACAACTACTAATTACTATAATCCCAGGAATACGAGGCAGAAAATCTTGGATTTTAGGGGAAACAACACGAAGATTTGGTTTACGACATATGCAATAAACTATATTGTTATGGGAGAAATATGATAATATTATAACTATCATCGACGACACCTCTACCTTCTCAATAACTATTGCTATCTCAAGAGATAATCTAGATCCAGAACCAAAAATTATTCAAGAATGCCAGAAGTATTCATATGGGAATGAATGAAAGGAAGCAATTAAGGAAGAAAATGGTTTTCAGAGAGAACCAACATCAATTATGATGTTTCTTATTCTCCCCATCGTAATGGATTTTATTATGTTACGTTATTTGATCAGTATGACAGCTACAATGCATATTTAAATGCTTTAATGGATGATGTGACAATAGGTCATTGCACGGTAATAATTAGTTGAAAATCCCCAAAGGATGGAGTGTTGATGGTTTATCACTGTGGAGTGCTCTTTCTATCCTTTACCAAGTTGTTTTTTACCAAAGGATTTTTCTTGGCCAAAAGTTTTTAATTAAGCAGTCTGAATTAGTGTATAATATAAGATTGTATTATGAATATTGTATTATTTTTCTTTCACTAAATGTTTTATCCCACTAGGTTTTAACAAGGCATATTCATTGTGTATAGTCATTCAAGGGGGAGTGTTGAAAAATATTCATATGAATAACTATTTGGTTTCTCATGACTTTTGTTGTACCTTGTAACCACTATATTAATGGTGAGTTAAAGTGTAACTCATGGCTATTGATGTATCTGGTAACCACCACACTAATTATGACTTCAAGAGTAACTATTCCCTATTCATGTTTAGATTCCTACATAAGGACATTACTTCCATGAAAATTGTGATGATGAATGAATTCAAGAGTTAGTGATATTTTTATATTTTCCAAGAGCTCTTCCTTTGATCGTCACATCCTTCCTCTCTTCACTTTCCTTTCTCTATTCCTCCCTTTATTTTATAACAGCTATAACAAGTTTTTTATTCTTTTGGTATAATTGCTATAACATTTTTTCATTCACTCTGGCTATAGCATAAGATGCTCAACACTCCTTATTTGGTTTTTTTTTATACTATTTAGTTTTTAAAATACCATTACAACACCGAGACAAGGACCCCAAGTGTCTCCTCTTGTATTATTAATGCATGCCTATAACATAAAGGCAATTATAAAAGGCACATAACAATAAAGGGGTGATTCTTTGATTACTCCAATACTCTAAATTGTTTCATTGTATACCCTGAAAACGACGCTAACTCTTTATGGTTTACGTGATTGCTAACTTTAACTTGCGTTTGCTCTGGGCAAGTAGTTCCTGTCCCTTCTTGGATAGCATATCTGCTTGAAGCATCAAAAGTGCACCATTATGAGCCATTTGCCCCGCCAACTCAATCTCATGGTTTGGTTTTCTCAAAAGCCTCAAAAGAGAGGCTGCATCAGCTATTTCAATAGCCGCGTCAATTGAGAACATCTCACTATTCATTGACAGCCTTTTCAACCGTTGTTCTATGCCTTTTACATTGCCTGTTATCTCTTTATATAAATCTCCTTTTTTTGGTCGCTTGGTCAGTTCCTCTAATGCCTCAAGCCTCAATGACTTTAGGTCAATAACATTTTGTTCCAAAATCTGCTCATCTACACATGAACACACAATTACGTTTTAACCATAAATTCAAGGGTGTTTCATGGAATAGAAGAAAAAGAAATTGGAAAATAGGATATATATTTTTTTTGTTAAACCACAAGTATCTTCTATGGGAAACAATCTTGTTCGTGACGAGCTCATTGTATATAAATAGATTTCATATTATATCTTAGGGTTTTATAATTCTCATTTATCATGAGAATTTGAATTTTCCTACCTACCCTTCGATTTTCGTGCCAACGTGGGTCCTACACATAATTTTTTCTAACATATGAGTCTCAAACATATGGGTACCCTATATCTTAATACAAAATTTTAAAACATTAAATTTATGGGTGTTTTTACTATATGTTATTCACTTAATTATTGTTAGATTACTAAGGATCAAAGGTTGATGTTTGATACGTGGACAAGTAATGTCTATTGAGGAGACATTTGAAGGTGATACCGTGATAGCATATTCTGCATAAACCTATGGCAAAGAGCACAAAAGAGGGTGTGTGCAGGCATAGTAGCATAAACAAGAGTTACGGTTCCAGAGCATATGTCTCGATGCTGTTATTTTTGTGCTAGAAGCTACTTATAAGCTAAAGCTAAAAAAAAAGAAGTCAAAAGTTGTTTGGAAATTACAAAAAAATTTAGCTTAAAATTACTTAAAAGCACATATTTTAAGAAAATTATCTATCTCTATTTTTATCACTCTTCATTAAAACAAAACACATAATTCAAGGAAAACATATAACAGCTTAAAAAAAAGCTCCTAGTAGGAGTTTTTAGTTTTCAGCTTTTTTCTTCATTATAAAAAAAGAGTTTTTCGTTATAAGAGCTTTTCCCAAAACCTGTTTGGCTCAACTTATGCTTATAAGTAACTTATAGCTTAAAAAAAAGAGGATCCAAACATGCACTTATAGAGCCCGTCCAGATCAGCTTTTTTTTCATCAAAAACTATCTTTTTTAAGGAAAAAAAAAAAGCACTTCTCGAAAAAAGTGTATTTGGATGCCTGCTTTTAAAAAAGCAGAAGTCATAAAAAAAGCCAAAAAATTACTTTTTTTTCAGAAACTAAAAATTGTAGCTTAAAAAAAAAGTCAAAAGTTAAAATATCTTTTCAAAAATCTAAATAATTATAGCTTTTATAGAAAATACTTTTAAAATAAGAAAGTCAAAGAGGCTCTTAGATTGCTGACCACAACTCACCTGTAAGCACCCTTGTTGGGTAGGGACTTCCTCTCCTATTTCGAGAATGACTGCGTCCTCCCTCTTGATTGCGTTGTTTGTTCAAGTTTGCATCTGCTGAGGTACCACGCGTGTGTGTAAGATGTGAAGGCATGGCACTGTTGTTACCACTTCTTGACGAACCGGATCTTCTACTTTCTCGTTCACTTCCACTTCTACTTTGTCTTCTCTCTCTACTTCTACTTGGTTTTCTCTCTCTACTTCTAGTGTGTCTCCTCTCTCTACTTCTACATTCTCGTTCACTTCCACTTCTACTGGGTCTTCTCTCTCTACTTCTACTATGTCTTCTCTCTCTGCTTCTACTTCTTCCATGTTGGCTTCGAATTCTACTGCAAAATATGTACATGTCCGATCAAGTTGCAAGGTATTTGGAAATGAAAAATGACATTTCTACAATAATATTAAGGGATTTATAATTTTCATTCAACATGAGAATTTGAATTTTCCTACACACCCTCCGATTTCCGAGCCAACGTTAGTCCTACACATAATTTTTTCTAATATATGGGTCCCACGTACTTTTTGTCTCTACAACATGATAATTCAATTATCATGTAAATGAGAAATATAAAACCCTAATATTAATGTACTTTTATAACACTTTGCTTATTTGACAAAAGGAAAAATATGTACCGTGTTTTAGAAGAATTTTTTATTTTATTTTAATACATCTGGAATGCAGACTCATCTAATTACATTTATTCTAAAAGAAAAAAGTAACTTAATTTAATCTACCTAGTCTTTCATAATTATACCACACGCGTTTCATTTATTTTTATTTTTAGTAAATTAGTATGTACTTTGAGAGTGTGGAGGACTTACTCATGTTAAAATATTATTGATTACCAAAAAGAAAATATTATTATTATTATTTTTCATCATCTACCACAATTAATTTGAGATAAGATGATGTCCATATAATTAATTTAAAAAATTGATTATGTAAATATCATTATCTTCTGCAAATTAACTAATGCGGAGATATGTATTAAAAAAAAAAAACTAATGAGGAGATAAAAATAAATAATAGGATATATTAAAAAGAAAATAGAAATCATTAAAAAAATTACGATTATATGTTGAATTAATGTACGACTCTCGTTCTCTAATCTTCAAAAAAGCAAAAGAAAAGTATGAGCATGTAATTCGAGAATATGCTAAAGGTGTGAAAATAACATGATGCATGAATTATGTTGTTCTGCTTGAATACTGAATGAACATGTTATTCAGCGTAAGCAACTGAATTCAAATAAACATATATATAGTCCTAATTGTACACAAGCAAAAGTATACTTATAATAAATTCACCAATAAAAATTTGGGTTAATATTTTCTTATTTTACATAAAAAAAAAGACTCTCATGTTACACACACAATCAAAAGGTGGGTCCCATTTTTATTCTTTTATCTTTTCATTTTTTTTTGGACCCCACTTATACATTGAGTGTGTGGCATAAAAAAAATTTCTCATGTAAAATGAGAAAATTAATCCGCTAAAAATTTATACCTTGACTTTCCAGGAGACTTTGTTGTTTCCTCGATCCTTGCTTCAGTAATTGGAATAGACACTATCGCATCGTCCACTATCTTACAGAAAGGCCTAGTTTCTCTGTGCAGTGATCCCGAAAGATGTTTATTAATCAATTGCTTGTACAAGGTGCAAAGATAACCAAATTGGGATGATGTGCATGCATTAGCAAAGATAACCAAATTGTTTATCTATGAAGTGACCAAGCAAATGTGTACGTATAACTCCTAAAGTGACCACAGCACTTTTATCAAACTTGGATCGAACTGGCCGGTCCGATTGGTTGACTCGGAACCGAATTATGGACCGGTTCGGTTCAATCAGTAAAGGGATTAAATCAATAACCTATTGAGAATTGTAAGCAACATTTTCCATTATGTTACAAGGACTTTAATGTTAAAAGACACTCTTTAGAAGGATGCAAGCACCGACTCAATGTTAATGTACTCAAACACATGCAAAAATATATCTGGAATTACTGTGAGACATGTTTGTTGTTTGATTGGCACCACAGAGATGTTTATCAATTCTTATTTCTTTCACAATTTGAAAGGAAGATCCGCTTCTTTCACTGAGACTTGCAATGCAGATTTGTTTTCTGTTTTGGTACAAGAGGCAATGACATCTGCAGGTTTTGTAATAACAAGGGGACTATATAATAATATGGATGGAGGCTACATATATAGTTATAGTAATGTACTTATGTACCCAATTATATCCAAAAGAAATAATAATAACAATGTACCCAATTTCATTTTGGACGTGAACATGCAATACAGTTGTCATTCGTCAATAGTCAGGCAACTTTCTAGTCATTCTATAATCGAAAATAAACGAAAAGAACACCTCGTTGGTCATTCTTTTGAATATTATATAGTACTAGTTGGTCAAATTTATTCAGTTTTAACTTTCTATTTTTGGGGAGAAAATTAGTTGTCACTATATTTAACGAGCTAGGAGGACCCAATGTAGTATCCTAGACCAGTGCTTTGGAAATTCAGCAACAAAACATCTCAGATATTGCTCCAAGACACGATTGACAACCTCCGATTGTCCATCAGATTGTGGGTGATAGGCAGTTGTGCGTTTCAAGGTTGTGCCACTGAGTTCAAAGAGTTCCACCCAAAATCTACTAAGGAAAATTGGGTCTCTATCAGTAATAAGCGATCTTGGTAAGCCATGAAGTTTGCAGACCATTGTAGAAAAAAGGTGAGCAACTTTTTGGGCTGTAAATTTCTTTGGAAGGCAACCAAAATGAGCTTGCTTAGATAGTCTATCGACTACCACTAATGCAGTAGTATATCCATGGGATAGTGGTAGACCAATGATGAAATCCATAGTGAGGTCTTCCCAAATTCTGGCAGGAACTGGAATCGGTTGAAGTAAACCTGCTGGAGCATGTGTAGAATACTTGGATTGTTGGCATACCACACAAGAATTAACAAATTGTTTCACTGCCTTTTGTAAACCAGCCCAAGTGAAACTACTAGCTACCCTTGCAACAGTCTTCTGGATACCCGTGTGACCACTTGACAATGTAGCATGACATTCATGTAAAATTTTGGAAATTACAGAAGAGGATGGATCAAGGAGCAACTTGTCTTTTTTAAGTAAGAGACCATTTCTGACTTCGAGATCCAGATGCCTATCAGGAGTGGCCTCCAATTCAGCATATAATTGGATAAAAAATGGAGAAGTTTGATTTTCTGTTTTCAATTGTTCCAGAATATCAAATTGAACCATGGAAAGAGACATAAAACAGAAAATTGTAGGCATACGAGAAAGAGCATCTGCAACTCTATTCTCTCTACCTGGTTTGTATACAATTGAGTATTGAAAGCCCAATAATTTGGCTAAATAGTACTGTTGCTCAGGAGTTTGGATTACCTGGTCCAATAAGGCCCTTAAACTCTTCTGGTCGGTTCTAATCACAAATTTCCTGCCAAGTAGATACTGCCTCCACTTTTTGACTGCTTCTGTGATCGCATAGAGTTACCTTACATAGGCAGAAGCTCTTTGCATTCTAAGGGAAAGTTTCTTACTAAAATAAGAAATAGGATGCTCCTCTTGTAATAGAACTGCACCAATTCCCACATCTGATGCATCTGTTTCTATTACAAATTCCTTGTTGAAATCCGGTAAGCTGAGGACAGGAGCTGTGGTCATGGCATTCTTTAGTTGAAGAAATGCAAACTCTGTCAATTCTGTCCAGACAAATGAATCCTTCTTCAATAATTCAGTGAGAGGGGCAGCAATGGTGGCATATCTGTATACAAATCTCCTGTAGTATCCTGTAAGCCCCAAGAAACCTCTTAACTGTTTGAGATTTTTAGGTATAGGCCACTCCAACATAGCCTTGACTTTATTCATATCCATGCTGACTCCTGCATGAGAAACAATATGCCCCAAATATTCTACTTCAGATTGTGCAAAAGAACATTTGGATTTTTTTATGTAGAATTGATGAGCTTTCAGAATGGATAATACTGCCCTTAAGTGTTGTAGATGAGACTCCATAGATGGACTGTATATGAGTATGTCATCAAAGAAAACAACAACAAATTTTCGCAGGCAAGGTTGAAGGATGACATTCATAGTAGCTTGGAATGTAGAAGGAGCATTTGTCAAACCAAAAGGCATCACTAAAAATTCATAGTGACCTTGGTGAGTTCGGAATGCAGTCTTATGCACATCATTAGGACTCATTCGTATTTGATGGTAGCCTGCCCTTAGATCCAACTTGGAAAAAAATTTGGAACCTCCAAGTTCATCCATCAACTCATCGGCTGTTGGTATGGGAAATCTATCCCGAATAGTAAGGCTGTTCAAGGCTCTAAAATCAATGCAAAATCTCCAAGAACCATCCTTTTTTTTTACCAAAAGGACTGGAGATGAAAAAGGGCTTGTGCTTGTTCGGATGAATCCTGATTCTAGCATGAGCTGCACCTGTTTTTCGATCTCCCCCTTTTGAAAATGAGGATATCTGTATGGTCTCACATTCACTGGTGATGCATCCGGTTGGAGGTGAATTTGATGATCAAGCTGCCTATGTGGTGGTAACTCAGTAGGTTCATTAAAGAGTGAAACAAACTCCTTGAGCAAAGTTGAGACTGCTGTAGGAAATTCAGGAACAGCTACTGATGTATTCTCATCAACCACAGACAATTGAAACAAGGAAGCTACCTGGCCATGTTGCTGTATTTTTTTAAACTGATTGAAGGAAATTTCCGATGAATGCTTATCACCTTGCAGCTTAATTTTTTCTCCTTTCCACACAAACTCCATGGATAATTTCTGATAATCCAGCAAAATAGGTCCCAACAATTGCAGCCATTGAACTCCAAGCACCAAATCAGCACCCTGTATAGGCAGCACATAGCAATCAACTAGAAACACATGTTGTTGAATTTGGACTGGAACTGCAGAACAAAATCCCTCACATTTAAGAACTTGTCCATTCCCTACCATAACATCAAATTGTTTATCACTTATTACTGGTAGCTGCAGGACTGACACTACTCGTGGTTGTACAAAGTTATGTGTACTTCCACCATCAACCAACAAAAACGTTTCTGACTTCCCAATCAAACCAGTAAAACGCAATGTTTGAGGTACTACAAAACCAGATAAAGCATGCATACTAATTTGTGGTGTATGCATCTCAACTGTGTCCATCTGTATGTGAGAATGATCCTCACTGTCAGCAGCATGAAAATGTGCCCCACCCTCGAGACTATCCTCATCAGGAACAATCAACAAATGTACTGAAGCTTTACATTTGTGACCCTTGAAATATTTTTCTCCACAATAGAAACATAGGTTCTTATCTCTGCGTTCCTGAATTTGACTCTGGGTTAAACGATGGGTCAAAGGTTTGTTTTGGTTAGGTATGGTTTGTGTAGCAAATGTTTTAACTGTATTGGTGTTTGGGTTAAATTTAGGCTGTGATGTGGGTGTGGGTAATATGGGAGGGTAAGACGAATGCAACTTTGGTGGGTTATTTTTGAGTTGCCATTTGGTCTCTTGAATCTTAGCTAAAGACATGGTATGGGACAGGGATGAAGGACGAAAAGCAGAAACATCATGTTGAATCTCTTGCTTTAACCCAGAAATGAAACAACTTACCAAAAAGGATTTAGACAACCCATCAACTTGATTGGATAAATGTTCAAACTGTTCTTGGTATTCCAATACTGTACCCACTTGGAGTAATTTGGTTAATTGGCCTTGGAAGTCTTCCATCTCAGAGGGACCGAATCTTGTTTGCAAAGATTGAAGAAATTGGGACCAAGAATCAATTGTGGAATTCTTGTTGAACCACTGATACCACTTTAAAGCCTTGCCTTCAAAGTAAAAAGGAGCAATCTTCAATCGTTGGGCTTCTTCCATCTCATAGAAATCAAAAAATTGGTTGATCTTGTAAATCCACCCCTATGGGTCGATCAACCCATCATACCGTGATACTTTGAGCCTCAGATTCTTCGCTGCTGCATGATCTCTTGTTGCATGTTGCTGGCTTGTAGCTCCATTCGATGATGATTGTCGATCTCTATAGTTGTCAAAAATTGCATCAAGTTTGCAAGTGATTTCCTGAAATTGCTTGTTCATCTGTTCTTTCAATACCTCCACTTCGGCTTGTGTATTCTCCCATCGATCATCAATGGGTCGCGAACGAGTTTCCGGAGCCATAGTTCAAGATGAAAGCACCAATTGGTAGAGAATATCTCTACTGTGAAAGAAGCAACAGAATTGGGGATGAGAAGAAGAACAAACAGAGAAAAGAAGATGAGAGAAAAGAATGTGTTTATTTAGTTCTGTTCAATGCCTACCATCAATTTGCTGTCTTCTTTCTTATACAAACGAAAGTGTCTAACTACCTTCCACGTGCATCTCCATTCAGTTACATGACTAGTTACACGTCACTTTCTTATCACCTAAGGTGTAACTTCCTAAAGCTTACATATCATCCCTAAACCTCAAAGGTCTTTGCTTCACACGTGTTCCCTTCCTTTTAGCAATACTTTGTTCTTCTATTGCATTTGAAGCCTATACTCTTTCCGTTTCTGTTTCTTTCCATGCTGTTATTGTATCAGGAGACTTTGACATCCTTAGTCTTACTTTACATACTTTTTAACAATTTAATAGTTAGAGGCGGCTATATATAATGTCTGTTGTGATTTCATTTATTAAAAGATGATTTGTCCTATTTTGGAACAGCGCACTCTTTTAATTATTGGGAATATTTATTGAGTTCACGTTATGAATTGCTAGCATTATTGTTTCCTAGCAATCTTTTCAATTTAATTATTTTTTTGATGTATACATCTTTAGAATGAACGAAGTTGTAAAGAGACAATACAAGAAGAGAGTTTTTAAAATTTGATAGAATAGAAATATGACAGGCCATGGTGGATGGTGCTAGTTTTACTCGGGATAATGCAAAGAAATTTCGTGAGAGGACGAAACACCTCATCCAGTTTGTAGGGACCAAGCACGTTAGAACTCATAATATATCTTCTGAGTAAAAATAAAAAAATTAAGAAGTGAGGACTTAGGATCTGTTTTGATTGTGTTCTGATTTTTTTTTTTTTTGTTTTTAAAACTGTTTTGTAAAATAGTTATGGAAACAATTATTTTCTATGTTTTTTTCTTTTTGATGGTTAAAAACCAAAACAACTCATACATGTACTCTAAATTTGATTTTAAAAACAAAAAAACAGTTATAGTTTTCAAGACATTTTTTACAAAACAGGTCTTACCAAACGAGTTTTTTTGTTTTTTTCTTCTTCTGAAAACTAAAAAATTATTTTCCAAAACAGAAATCAAACAGAGCTTAGGGTCTGTTTGATTGTGTTATGGTCTTTTTGTTCTTAAAACTGTTTTGTAAAATAGTTATGCAAACTGTTATTTTCTATGTTTTTTTCTCTTTGAAAGTTAAAAATCAAAACAAAAAACAAAAACAACTCAAACATGTTCTCTAAATTTGATTCTAAAAACAAAAAAGCAGTTATAGTTTTCAAAACAATTTTTTCCAAAACAGGTCTTACCAAATAAGTTTTTTAGTTTTCTTGTTCTGAAAACTAAAAAATTGTTTTCAAAAACAGAAATCATATGGCTCTATTTGATTTGTGTTTTTAAAAACAGTTTTCTAGTTTTCAGAACAAAAAAATTCTTTTGGTAAGCCTGTTTCATAAAAAAATGTTTTAAAAACTGTAACTGTTTTTTTGTTTTTAGAATCAAATTTAGAGATATGTCTGAATTGTTTTTGTTTTCTGTTTTGGTTTTTAACTTTCAAAACAGAAAAATTACAGAAAACAATTGTTTTCATAATTATTCGACAAAACAATTTTAAGAACAAAAAAACCAAAACACGATCGAACAGATCCTAGTTTTTGTTTTGAAAACTAAAAAATTGTTTTGCAAAACAGAAATCAAAGAGAACCTTAGTGTGGATATTCACACGGTTGTGCGTGAGTTTGATTGTTTGGAGGATGTTATTTTTATTGGCGGAGTCATAAATTTTTGTAAGACGGGGCGAAAAATTTAAAATTTACAATAATTTAGGTTCTATACATGGTTAAGGTTATACTTACAACTTATTTTCCTTTACAACTTCTTACAATCAATATCTTAACTGTTGATTTCCGTCAATCAATAGTTAATATTTTCGCCAATAAAATTTATTAATTAATTATTAATTCGCAATAAATCTTACCTGTTGATTGACGGAAATCAACGGTTAAGATATTGATTGTAAGAGGTTATAAAGAAAAAATAAGTTATAAGTATAACCTCTACCTCCATACATAGTTAAATTTGAACAACTTTTAAAAAGTTTTCATGCATAAAGAAATTATAAGGATAAAGGGGAGCAAACATATGTTGCACTATCTATCTTTTCTTTAATTCTGAATGTAATCTAAGACAAAGGATTAATAAACTTGAGGCGACGTTGCCCTCCCTGATTCCACCGCCGACTATTTTGGTGCTGGAAAGGAAACTCTTCAGATTCATCATCATCTTTAGTTCTTTACCATGCTCCGATTGGGATATTCAAAGTCTGCTAGTTTGCATTCTTAGGCGCACTCTTGGCTTCTATGGGTTGGGTTGGGTTGGGCCGTTGGAGAATGGGCTTCAATGAAGCTAGTGCCTCGTCGAAGAGGGCTTTGAACTTTTGATGGGTTAGGTTTGGCCCGTTGAGGAATGGCCTTTAATGAAACTAGTTAAGGAGAAAGGCTTCAACAGCTCTTGCTGGCTTCGACCTTTATGGATTCACGAATTGAACATTACACCAAGCAAACTCAAGCTTACTTGTTTCGGGGCTGTTTTTTTTTTTTTTTTGGTAAGCATTTCGGGGCTGTTTTAATCTTCATGAAACTCTAGGAGTAAACATGATTAATATGATAATTAGCATGTCTGGGTACACCTCGCGGAACCTCAATCTTCCATTTCAAAAATAAAAATAAAAATGTATGTTCGGTTTTTGTTAATCAAACATGATTTTATATATAGTCAAGCTGATAACTTTATATTATTTTTTAGATATAACTTTTTATGTTCACTTCAAACTTACTTTTAACGAAATTCAATTTTATAAAATCAACACAATCAAAATAAGTACTCACCCAATAGATTTTTGCTAGATTTTCCTCTTCAATTCTTTCGGAGGCAGCTAGATCTATTAGGAGCATCATAGTCTGAAATGTTAAGCCCAAGAATTACTGAACAAATTACAACCAAAAAGAAAAATAAAATAAAATATATAACAAATTAGGGATAGGATATTATGTCTCATTTTGACACCCCAAAAAGAAGCCAGAGGCCCTGACAGGTAGCTTGGCTCATTTACACCCCTAGTTACGATCAATGTTACGACCAATCATCTCACCGTTAGATTGGTAGTAGCGATCCGACGGTCCTCGTTGAGTTCTTAAATAGCTCCTCCGTCGTCACTTCTGTCTCCCCCTTCTCTCTTCCCTTCACCGAATACACGAGCTAGGGTTCGATTTTTACCAGATTCGATTTTTTGAGCAGATCAATTATCGCGGTTCTAGTTCCATTAATATTTGAATACATCTGAATCAAATTTACTTCAATTTTTTTGAGCAGATCAATTGTCGCGGTTCTAGTGACCAACCAGTTTAAAGAAATCACAAGGTATATGAATTCATATGCTTTTTCCAGGAAAGCACCAAGGAAATCAATATATATGAGGATGAAACCAATATCGATCAACGACGGTTTTTTTTAAGTTATGAAGGAAGTTTAAAACCAATATATATGAGGATGAAAAATTTAGGCTAAAATGCATTAAAGCGGCCTTAGTCTTCTAAAAAGAGTTGATCGATACCATGAAGTTATATGATTTTTCTGTTCATATCATTACTTTTGGTAATAAAATCAATTTCGCTGCAGAGTGAATATATACAAGAAAAAGGATTTTAGCGATTATTTAAACTGCGATTATTTAAAGCGGCCTTAGTCTTCTAAAAAGAGTTGATCGATACCATGTGATTTCCTTGGTGCTTTCCTGGAAAAAGCATCTGAATTCATATAGATGCCAAGACATGTGACAAAATATCGAATCAAAAATTCGAATTTGATAATGACGCCATCACGTGTCTGGCTATGGGAGGAGGCGGGTGAAGGGAAGAGAGAGAAGGGGAGGAGAGATAGCAGCGAAAACGGGGGAATATTTAGGAATTCGACGAGGACCGTCAGATCGCTACTAACAATCTAACGATGAGATGATTGGTCATAACTTAATTTAGGTGTCACAATATCCTATCCCAACAAATTATAAGTGGGGCTCATGTTTTCTCATGTTGTAGAAAACGGTAGAGAAAAAAAAAAAAAGTAGAGATAAGTTAAATGTGAATCCCATATTTTATATTAAAAAAAAATAAAAAAATTAATTGGCACAAAAAATGAATTTGTGCATAAAAAAGTTTTCCTCCTCATGTAGGAAGAGAGTATGATTTCCCTTATAAGTGTATAACTTCATTTGTCTAAATTTTCTCCAGTGTTATTCAGCATAGATTCACTATATTCTTCTCAAGCGCCATATGATGACAATGTTTAGGACTCGATTAACAGGTCAAATAAAGCAAACAAATCTCATTGACGTCGATTAATATTCCCATACTTTTCATGAAATTGGGGAATAGGGTCTTATGAGAGGGGAGCGTTTGTAGAACATGCACATAAAAGTAGCTCCACTTACAAGAAAGATATGTAGATTCCCCTTCTCCATATCTAGAAAGAATATCACACGAGGTTCTAATCTGACCGTATATTTACATATATATTGTGTCAAGATCCTGACGCGCTTACTTTTCTCGCATCAGAACTGAAAAATGCATCAGCCAAATATCAAATGAATGTGCACCGAATAGAAATGACACTAGAATTTTAAATTTATCAAAATCAATGGGAAAAAGAGGGTAGGGTCAAAGGGTTTGATTGGTCATGAAAATTAATGATAGTAAACGAAAACGTATAAACTAATTGAGGTTAATGCCATATGGCCCATAAATATTAAAGGGGTGGTTCATGTATCATGAATATATAGGTTATAATATAATGTATTTGGTGGGTGATAATGGCACGTGACAAGAAGATGAACCCACATGCAGAGGTGCAGCCCATGTGAAAATGAAATGGGTCCACGCCCCATTTCTCACTATGAATGAAGAATGAGAGAGGAATCTAAAAGCTTTTAAGTGGAGGAATAAACAAGTAGAGCACACAACCTTTTGAACTCAGACCACGTTACCTTTAACATAGCAAATAAGACTATAAATTGTTTTTCTAAAGGCATATTCCGGAAAACATGCAATGTAATAATGATATTGCAATCTAAAATGGCAAACAAAATCTTATAGTATCTCCCAATCAAAACAAAGAGGACCAAAAAGAAAGAAAGATACCAAAACATACGTATCTAATTTACTTAGCCTATGCATTTCATAGCCAAGGAATCATAACATTTGACACACTATTTTTAATCAGCTAATCTTAAAGGTAGAGGGGATTAAAAAAAAAAAAAACTATATAACAAAGAAGAGGAACAAAAATATGCAACAAAAAAAAATAAAAAAGCACACATCAAATTAAGGGGGAAGTATTCACGATTCTCCCCCATGTATGATACAAACTATTGTGGGAAATGTGATTGATTGTAGCTGAAAACTCTACTATGTTGAGGTGAGTGACTCAGCTTTGGCTTTAGTGATGATGGGGTGGTGGAGCCGCCGCAACATGTGGTGGTGGCGTTGGAGGCTTGCACTGGTAACACTTAGCAAAAAGCCCAAATGTGTTAATTTGCCTAACAAAGTTGGTCACGCTGGCCCATCCTCCAAACCCAAATCCAACAACTAAAACCCACACCACAATGAATGCATTCAAGACATACATTGCAGTCCAGCTAGGCATGAAGAAAGGAGGCTTCTCAGCAGCATTCTGCAAAAATGATAAAACAAATTTAGATAAACTAATTGGAGGCCCCTACACTTACTATTTGTATTCCTCAGAAAATTCCCAAAAAAGGGATCAACAATGATGCCAAATGGGTAGAGATTTCACAAGATTTTCAACAGTATCTATGGGGTTAAACTTAGATCTATTTGGAGGACCCCACTAAGCTTTCTCCTAACTTGAATTATTGGGGTAAGAGATCAGTCAACTACACCAGCTCAGCATATATAAGCATAGTACAATAATCCATCTGTAGCAAATAACTAAACGAAAATGACCCACTACCAGCCTCAATTCTTCTTGCAATATTCCAAATCCAAGCTTTGAATGCTTTTGTACATTTGCTGCCTCCACTCAATGAAGGCAATTCCACTAGGGTAACATCCAATTTTGGAGCATATCCTCATGTTACGTGAGTATACACTCCTTTACTAAAACTAGTCAAAAATGGGACTAAAGTGATATAAACCATTACAGGGTAGAATAAATAAAATTAGGTGTGTTGCTTTTTTTCCAATTTTAACAAATAAAAGAAAATATCTACATTACCCCTACCTTCACAATTATTTTCTCTTATATCCCTTTTTTTTTTTTGGAAGAAGAAATTATTCCGGTTACACAGAAAATATGCTTCTAAGTCTCCAGTATTACAAGAGTATTGAAGATATTTCCCTAATTCTAGCTGTGAAGCCACTCATTAAAATTAGGGTAATACTTTTCTAATGTTGCATAAGAAAAATATTATCTCCTACACTCACATTTTTCAAATGGGTCCCACAAGAATTCTCTCTCTCACCTTCAACTCTTTTCTCTCTTATATTTATTGTTTGAGTAGTAGATAGTACTTTTTTTATGCAACATAACAAAAGTATTACCCTTAAAATTAAGTGGGGCTCAAGTAACACATAACATGATATGGTGGTGGGGCAGGTGAAGAGATGGTTAAGGACATGAATGAAGAGGATTTACCTGTCTTGCTGAGGCTTTTCTGTATGTGAGCATATGGGCTAAGGAGGGGATGATGTAGACAGTGAAGCTAACAAGAAGAGCACCAACAGCTGAATTTATGGGTCCAAAGAAAGGGAAAATAATAGCTAAGAACCATATAGGTATCACCACTGGCAACCTTGCTAGTGCCCTCAAACAAATGCTCTTTGTGTCATGCATCCCAATAGCCTTCTCCCACACAAAGTACAATGGAGTACAAGCAAACCCAAATGTGATGAACTGCATCCATAAATTTGGGACAGGAAAAATAAAATTACGTTACCGTATGTAAAAAAAATGACGGTCAATAGCCAACAAATGTATTGATATATGTAAAAAATAATGTTCATATGATTGCTTTCATTATAAATTTAGAGATGAATTTAAAAATTACAAAATATGACCTTGAAAGTGATGTCCTTAAAATGAAAGGTTTGACTTTGGTGTTCAAAAAACATTTACATATTTTATACATCAAGCCATATATTCTCTATAAATTTAAATTACATAGAATTTAAATTAATATATTTTCTACCACCAAATTTTTTTTAATATATTCTCTATATTTTACAGTAATATTATTTAATAACAAATTTTCACTTCATTTAATAAACTTAACACCTTATATAACTAATATATTTATATTTATTAAATGACATATCAATGTAAAACTAAAAGATTAGTATGAAAAAATTATTATTTCCGTATAACAAAATTAAAGTCAATATGGAAGTAAAAACCGAACCAAAAAGTTGGAATTAGTGGTCACTTATTTTTAGTTCCGTTGTTTTGGTTTTTGTTTTTAGAAATAAAAAAAAGTTCTTTTTTTTTGTACTAAAAATAATAATTCTTTTAGGTTGTTAAATTGTGACTTTTATGTGCCAATCAAAGAAAAGCGTACACCGAACTTACCTGGTGAATGAGCATGAGAATAACGGCGGCATCACGGAAACGGGTCTTGGGGAGAAGAGCGAAGGCGTTGGAATGGTTCAATAAGTCATCACCAAAAGCCCAGTAAACGGAGACGGCGGAAGGAATCGTTAGTGTGTAAACGTACAAAGTGGCCAGCAAGTATATGTACTTGAACTTTTGGGGCTTCCACATGGCGTGCATAATCTCACTGCAACATTTGTCACATTATTCACTTTACTTGACACTCAAAACAACTATGAAGAATAATCACACAAAAAAACATGACATTGAAATTTCCAAAAACGGGGTCTTCTTTAGGCTTCACTGTGCGTTTATGTTTTTTGTTAATTTATCACATAACATGCAAAATAAATAAATGAAACCCACCGATAAAAAGAGATGAAAAAAAATTAAATCCCACCCACTTTTTATATTAGAATTATATTTCTTTATTTTAAATTTCACAGACATAACATGTTCATAAAACTAGAATTCTATGCAGGCATGCGACAAAATATACCATACAATTGGAACCAACCATCCAATAGAGTTGCAATTTTTTATCTTCCAAAGTTTAATTAATTGAAAATGAAGGTACAATTAGAAAAGAGATAAAATAAAGCAAATGTTTGCATGATTTTGTTTTTGTCGTGTATAGTCTCGAAAAACGAGAGGACCGGCAAAAGCTGCGAAGAGAAGCCGTGTAGAAATAGAAACAAGTGAAAGATGATGGAAAATAAAATATGATGTTTTATTACGGAAAAGGTAAGCTTACACAGTCACAGCATGTCCCCCAAATGTGTATAGTATGTTAGTGGCTCCGGTGAAGTATAGCACTAGCTTTGTTGGACCCGAGTGTGTGACATTTTCTGCCTGTAACATGATTTGCAATATGAATATCATATCACTTAGTAATTGTTTCAATTAAAGGAAATAGACCAATTAATTTAGGCCTTTTGACTCATTTACTACCATAAAGAAAACAGCGACATACAACTTATGTAAAAGTAAGTGTTCACTTATCACGTGTTGAGTGGTTTAAACATAGATTTGGATTTTTTTAATATGAAAAAATGACACGATATCATGTTATTTAATCACAATCACTAATTTAAAAGTTATACACATTCTCTGTCATATGTCATTGTCAACTAGTGATTAGAATTAAATAATATGATCACTTTATTTTAATAAAATAATAGGATTTTGAATAGTAGTGTAAAATATTTACCTGGCCATGAATGATAGATGCGATAGCTAGGTACCAAGCCGTGTAAGTGGTCATTCCAAGACCCAGAAATGACCATATACGGTAATTGTGGAAGGAAGGTATGAACACAGTTGTAGCACAGCAAGCTCCGAAAATATAGGTCCAAGTCCTTTTGTCCAATTTGTCATTTATGTAATAGATGTTACTGATCAACATCAAAGAACCAACCAAAAAAGATTAACAAAAGAAAAAAAATGCAAAATCTTTTTTAATCAGATGCAAAACTGATTACAGATTACTCAAAATTGCCCTTTTAAAAAAAAGCAAAGATCTCACACCTTGCACATGCTATAAGCTGTATCACAGATCCAAAGAGGAGGAAGGTACAATTGAAGGCTAGCCCTGCTGCTTTCCAATAAGGACCCAACAACCCATCAAGTACTTCGAACCACTGAAAATCCAGAACAGTGTGTGAATTGTTTCAATTAAGTCACTGTAGTTCTACATAACAGATTAGAAACCAGTGGTTGTTAAGGTAACACAACACAACATAACATAACACAATACACCAACCTGAATGACATGGTTCTTGAAGCTGACGTTTTCCTTTTCCTTTCTGGTGCGGTACTCCACATAAAGGACACTGATTAGATAAGCAGTCCAGCTTCCAATAAGGCCATAAAAAACCTGAAGCAAGATGCCTGATAGCATACCCAGTTGAGAGAAAGAATATGGTAGTGTCAAGAGCACTTGAGCTACCTATAAAAATGAGAACTTTAACAGTTAAATCATGAGTTAAGTGATTTCATTTAAGTTTTTTAAAAAAGGGTATTTATTTGATTGGGAAATTTTACTTGATTTGAAGCACAGCTGAACCATGCATCCCAAACAGAACCACCATGCCATAGGAAACTCTTGACACTTAACATGGATTGGCTTTGTTCCCCTTCCTCTTCCCTAGTGCCACCTTCATGTTCTGTCTCATTGAAGTTGGTGACTATTGCTTCCTCTGCTTGCTTTTGAGACAACATTGTCTTGGTTATACACAAAAGGCAGTGTCTAAATACTTGTGGATCTGAAATACATAAAAAAGTTAGTAAAGGAGACAAAAACCATGATCAGAACTTAGCCCCAGAAAACGAAAGCCAAAAAAGATCCCAAGTCCATATAATTGGAAATTCCTTTTGCAGAATTCCAAAAACAAAAATAACACTTCCCCACACAAATCCAAAAGAAAAAAAAAATATGGGGAAGAGAGAAAAAAAAAAAAAAAAAAAAGTGGGCACAGAGTGAATACATGTTTAACTAACAAAAGAAGCCAAAACAGAAGAAAATTTAATATTACTCACTTTCCACTAACCTTGTTCGAGATGTCTCTTTCTCCTAAAGCTTAAAGGAAGAAAACTCAGTTAACAGATCTTCCTTTCAAGGTTTTGTTTTGAAAATCTTTACTCTTTGAAGCTTTGTTTTTCTTCGTTCTCAGTTGAGCTTAGTACACTGCCAGTGATGGGGTAGTGATGATGAATAAAAATTCCTCATTCATGGATTGTGACAAAGGAAACTTTAAATGCAAGCAAATCTCGGGCTTCAGAATATGGCCTTGCCATGTGAAGCTTTAAAACTTAGCACAATAATAGCCATAGTGTTAATGTCACTAATTGGCTCAGAAAAAATGCAGAACCAAACCCTCTTAAAGACTGCTATGGCCGCAAAAGCAGGGAGAGAACAGAAAACTCTGCAGCGTTTCAAAGTCGGTGTCTTTTGTATTTGGTTCAGAGACTCTGACACTGAATATAAAGACCCTTTTCGTTACTATTCAACTAGATATATTTATATAAATAAATATATAAATTGAGGTAGAAGAAGTGTTTTTCCTATAATATATAACCAAAAAGAAAAAGGTAGAGAGATTGTGAGAGTGAAGCAACCAAGCAAGTCCTGTGTAATAATGCTTGTGTTGCTTTTTCTGGCTGTCTTTTTTTTTTTTTTTTTTCCTTCCCTCTTTCTAATCTCAATGGAGAAAAAGAAAGAGATGAAAACCCAATTCACTGTTGGTTCCAATTCTGATTCGATTCTTGGTGGCGATGACACAGAATTTATAGATCAAAGGGACTGAGACGTTGTTCTAATCAATAAGAAGTGAAAACCAAGGCCATATATTTTTTTGGAATTATTAATTTTATGAGAAAAGTTATAGTTATAACATATTATTATTTATAATTTTTTATAATTATATTTTAAATATTGATTTTCACTATGTGATTTTTATTGTTAATAATAATTAATTAATGAATTTAATTTGTAAAAATAATAAATGTTCTTCAACAAAAATCAACGATTAAGATATAATTATAAAAAGTCATAAATAAAAATAGGTTATACGTGTAACTTTCCTTTAATTTTATTTCTTATATACATATAAAATTGTGTAATATTTATATGGAATCATGTGAAGAAAAAAGTGAAAAAAAATAGTATTGCGATAATTTTATTTTTTATACACACATAAAAGTGTGTGGAGTCCAAATTGGACCATATAAAGAAAAGAGAAAAAAATAACATGTCTCACATATTTTTATGTGTGTATAAAAGATAAAATTATCTCCTATAACATACATTAATTTCTTTTTTATAATCCGCAAAATTAAGCGGCTTCAACGGCTAAGATGATAAATTAATAATCAAATTATTAAAAAAAAAGTAACTAATACCAACTTGATCATATTGTTTCAGATTTCATGTGATGATTCCATATGACTTTGTTTCGCTTGCGTTAGCAAAATTGATACATGAGAAAAAGTACATCTCAAATCACAATATACATTGTATAATGAGTTTAATTATGATAGGTTTGTTTTTCACGTTAAATAATAAAATAAAACCTTCCTACACATATCATAAAAAGATGTGTCATTTATTTTTTTATTTTTTGTTTCTTATTTTTTTAAATAGGTAAATTCCACACTTGATATATCTATAATATGATATTAAATTTTTCCTACAATTTTATTTTTCCCTATACAAGATGTGCTTTTAAGGTTTTAGAATAACTGATCAAATATATAAAATGAGAGAGATTATATTGACAATTTTTTTTTTCTTACAAACTTACAAACTACATTAAATCTGACTACTCAGACTTCAATTAAGAGTATATGATTCGTCAGACTTAGTGTAGTCTGTAATTGTAAGAAATTTTTTTTGTCAATATAACATTTCCCATATAAAATATATTCTATAAATCAATAAATATTTCAAAACCTTAAGTTTGTAACATAAAGTTAGGACTGCTAGTTAATACCAATTTAACATGCAAAACTTTTTAATTAGTACACGGTCTTTATCTATCTTTAGAAAAATAAAAGACTCTTGATGGAGAAATGCTATATCATATTTACCACTTGAAATAAGATAACAACTAGTTAAACCACTATTGAAAGAAATAGCAGTTGATAATAGAGCTTTGAAATTAACTTGATGACTCTTTTTCTTTTTCTCTTGTTATTTTTGTAGTTTTTTAGTAATTATAAGTTAGAGAAAGTTGAAGCTTCTTGATTTCCACCATAGATAGGAGGCAATAACATGATTCGTAGTTATTACATATCCTATCATGCCCTCAGCTCAGATCCAAATCTCAGTCAATAATTTAAATAATTTAAAATCCCAATTAATTCCTTTATTTTATCTGAAGAATTTTTTTTTGTAAATAAAAAAGATCCCTTAAATTATTTCCCTATATTTAATTTTGGTATTTCATAATGTAGCAGCGAATGCAATCAACTTGAGTTTTTAATACATTGTGGGTTCATCATCAACCTCCCTCTGTTCCCTAATCGATTGCAAGATAGTAACTCTTTTGTCCACATGCTGCGCGTGGTGCACACTCTCCGTCGAAAATAATTCATGTACCGTAATTTAGCAGCGAATGCGACCCACTGTCCCCAAACCCATTCGATCCAATCATGCAATGGTATATACAATCTCTTTGGAGTAAAGTTTTAATCGAAAAATGCTCATACAATTTTACTTTGATTTCATCCTTATCACACACAAGAAAGAATATTATCATCATGTACTTTGTAAACTTTATTAAATAACTTAAACTTAGTTTTTATCTATAAATTTAACATTACATTTTACTGAATAATATAAAATATATTAAAAAATCTCATTGTCAACATATCTCTTTAGACCAGTCCCAAACATTTCGCTATGATATTGGAGATGTGTCCTCACATCAATTTGATCTAATAAACATTTGAATTTTAAAATTCTTATGTTAGCGTATAGTTCGATGGTGATAATAAATTTCTAAATGATTTTGAAATTGGAGGATAGTTAATAAATAATTCATAGTTTTTTTTGGATAACAATAAATAATGGGTTTATTTTTTCTAAAGTTACTTTAGATAACTTTATCTAATATTCATCAAAACGGCGTCGATTTGAGACGAAAATCATGGTGCTTTTGTAATTTTAATTTATTTCAGGATTATAATAGTCTTTATCATTCTAAATTTTAATTTTTCAACCCAAAACAACGTCGTTTCGATAAACATTAGATAAAGTTGTCTAAAATAACATCGGAAACTTTTTCCCATAAATAATTTATAGTTAATTAGACTACAAAAAAAATAATATTTTAATTTACATTTTTTTTTTCGATTTACTAAGTTTGTTTGACTTTATATTTAAAAGGAAAGTGTTTGCTTTGTAAAAAGCGTAATCCGGCGCGGCGCACGCATGTTTTGAGTATTAAGTATTAACTGCTGAGTGTGTATGCGCATTTTTTTTTTCTTTCTAAAGAGGTTTGGCTGAAGCCGAGCCATGATGGCCCCTCCACTACTTGTGAAATGCTTAAAAGTGACACGCGCACATTAATAGCCGATTTATTTTCTTCTTACCTTTTACCCATTTTCTCTCTCCGGTCATAAATATGGACGTTCAATTCATTTCAACACACAAAATTTAAGTTCTTAACTTACATTATTGTATACGGTTGTATTAATAATTTTATATTTTTTAATATATTTTTTTATATGAAAATTTATTGAATTTGAAGAATGGACAATACATAAATTGAGGTTGGCTTAAATAATAATTTTATATTTATATGATTATAAATGATAAGGTTCACCTTATTAAATTAATTAATAACACTACTATGTAATTAAAACATAAATTCAAAATTATCATTTAGCTTAAAACAACCGCATATTTTCTCTAATTGTCTTATCAAACTACTTAAATTAACCTACCAACTTAGAAGTGTGCTCACCACTTCTCTACCCTTTTAGATTCATTACGTTAACGCACATATGCTGAAAGAGACCAAGGAATGTTAATGATTTTTTTTTTTAATTATCAGGTAAGGTTCTTTTACTATGAAAAGTTTTAAATAATTTTATGGATTTTATAATTCTCATTTAACACGAGAATTTGAATTTTCCTACACACCCTTCGATTTTCATGCCAACGTGGGTCCTACACATTAATTTTTTTTAACATACGGGTGTCACATGCTTTTTGTCTCTACAACATGAGAATTGAATTCTCATGTTGAATGAGAAATATAAAACCCTAATTTTATTGATGAAAATGTATTGATAAACCATTTATAGATACTAATATAAGAGGTTGTGTTTGGTACCGAGATTATTTTAGAAATCATGGAAAAATGGGGTGAGACAAAAAAAAATTCAACATTTGGTACGAGAAAACTGAATTTTTTTTTGAGAAAATCTTTTTCCCACCATTTCAGATTTAACTACAGAATCTCAAACGAAAATAACATCTGATACATAGTATTTTTATTTTCCCATAACATCGGTATAATTAACCCAATATTTCTGGAAAATTTTTGAATCTAACAAACACCTTTTTGTAACTTATCCGGGAAAAAATATTCTCACCATATTCTAGAGAATCTTTTATTTCCGGTAAAAAAAAATCTCCTCCACCAAACGTCTTCCGGAGATGAAACTAGTCAATTTTGAAATTCAATGATGACAAGCATTCAAATATAATAATAATAAAAAAAATAAGAACATCGAATCACGTTAGGTTTGCTATTTCAGTAGATAATGTAGGACCTCTAGGTGTATCCAAGTGGTGGTGATGACGGTGGATCCACCCACAATCCCCAAAGCCACCGTGGTTTAGTGCTAAGGAGTATCCATGTTAGAAGGAAAGTGTATGCCACAGAAAAATATAACACAACTACCAAGTTGTCCCGTTCAAACGGGGATTTGTCGGCTTGGTGAGGGTTCCCACTTGTTCAGCTTCCCACACCCTTCAACTTCTTCTTCTCTATGTTTCCATTACTTCCATTATTACCTTCTTCATTTCCTTTTTTTAACACATACACACATATTTTGTATTTTTTTTTACCTTTTGGTATGGAAAGATACTTCATGTTATTTTTATTTATTTTTTCAATTTTGACTTGCAAAGTTGACGTAGTGATGTGGTTTCTTCCAATAGCCCCCTAGAATGGTCAAACCTACAATATATTATTACTACGTGTTTTCACTAATAATCCCATTTAAAGATTTGAGGTTTAGTGGGGGAAGCAATGATTAGTGAGTCGATTTTGACGCCACTAAAGTCCTTTCCCATGAGGATCAAAACTCGGAGAATGTTCCATTGGTGCCCTTCAATTGGGTCCCCTTTCCACCTCTATTTTCATCACACGTTTTATAATCTCATCTCATGGGTGGGGAAGGGGTAAAATATTATGTATTCTCTTTCAATTTTTCTTTTCTTTCCTCTTTTTTTTTCCTATGGAATCAAGTGAACATCATATACTTTGGTAAGCAATAACTTGACCTTTACTTGTCAATAGGAGTTGATGATACTAAGTCATTATATAATTTCTTAGTTTGATTTATAATTATCAACTATTAAATGATTCCTAACGAATTTTGCAACACAATTTAATGATCAACAACGTAAGAAGTATCATGCAAATAATATTATATAGTTATTGGCGCCACCCTAACGATTAATTGGTTTAATTTAATAGGGGGAGGGGGGGCATCAATCAAATTCCATTATATTTTTTATGCTAATATGCAACGAATTATCTTACTTTAAGTTATTGGCCAATTCTTTTACCAAAAAAAAAGTTATTGGCCAATTTAAATTATAGTTTCATTGGTAGTTAGAAATATACAATGAAGAATATAAAAAATGTAAAAGTTTACGAAACGCTTTTGTTTTATGACGAATCAAATATATGCATTTTGGGGATCATATTGGAATTAAAAACGTAATCATCAAAGACCTAGTGGAGCATTCGTTATGGACTTTACACGAGCATGCTTTGTGACTGAAAGAAAACGAATAAAATAACCACAAGGAATCTTGAACAAATAGATAGCTTTACATGGGTTAGCCCTAATTGGGGGCCACTACATCAATCCAAAGACGGAAAATGCCTTTTTATGTGTTATTATAGGGTTGGTGGACTTGGGGGAGCACTCGATACTTTCCCATTTGCTTACTTTCACTTTCATGCAAGGCAAAGGTCATGTAACTTGTAATAAGTTGGTAACACCACCTGATGTACCTGTGATCATAGAAAAGCACAAAATGTTAACCATCTCCCTCTCCCTCTCCCTCTCCCTCTATCTCTCTCATTTGCACTTTGTGTTATGTTGAAGTGTTAATAGGTGCATAACAAAAAAAAATTGTGTCTAATGTAAGATTAGCTAGGATTTTACTTTTTAATTAGTGTATTTGATGCCACTATTACATTCACTGGTATAATGAGATAAGTTGACAGTATATTTTTAATGAGATAGTGAAACCCAACTCATGAAGATAGTAGAAATCGATCACTTCATAAGTCAAAGTTACGTCAACTCATGTTCAATTCCTTTGTTAAAGAACAAATCTCGCGCCAAATATATATGTTGTTTGTGATTGTGTGGTTGCATTCATGTGAGTTTCTCTTAATTAGAAGAAACAAGAAAATTAAGGAAATATTAACTAAATCGAAAAGGTTTAAAAAATGGAGTTTACATTTATCATTTAACATGACTATAAAAAGTTTCCTACACACACAATATTTTGTGGGGTCCGTATGTTTTGAAGAAGAAAAAAAGCCACGACACACAAAACGAATCTCTATAACAGAACACAATCATTGTTCCTACCACATAACTTTTATAAAACCCTTAAAAAATATCCAATAGTTTACGTATGAGAATGTGTTTGGAAAGAAAAATAAAAAAGAAAGCCAAAAAGTAAAAATTTAGACCGCGCGTACGAAAATAAAAATATGCAAAATGAGATTAAAATGAGAGAGGAAAAATCAATCACGAACTATGAAAACAATAAAAAAGTGAAACACTTAGTTTCAGTAAATAGTTGGAAAAATGCTTATCATATAGGCTAATTTTATATTAATTCCTCAAAGTATAAATTTTCAATAATTTAGTCTCTCTATCCAAATAATGAAAATGAACAGACTACACTTAACAAAGGATTAATTAAAATAGCGCATGATTATAGTTACAAATATTTTGTTTACAAACTATTCTATGTATTATTACGGGTAATACATAACACTTTTAGTATATTCTATCCGTAGTATATAAGATAGTTTGTAAGAATTTATAAACAACATTTTTGTAAATATAACATACCCCATTAAAATAATAATAAGATTTACTAAAATGATAAAATTAATCTTTAAAGAATTAAACTAAAAACAAATAAATCTTTCAAAAACAAAAAGATTTTACTTTTTTTTTTGGAGATACAAAAAAAAAAAAAGTTGGTTCAAGTGGTACATGCTTGATTCCGCTTAAGTAAGATATTGTGTTCAAGTTCTTATGAATGCAAAAAATCTCATTTGGAAGAGTTAGTCCCACCAAAGATGTGGATGTTCACTATTCGAACAAGATTGTCTCCATTGAGGATACATATAGTTTATACATAAAAAAACTCATAGTTATATTGAGCATTAATCAGTCACGAATAAACTAGTTAATCTTTAAATTAAATTCAAAATGTTTCTTCACCTATCATCACTTTATTCTACGTAAAGCCTAATATTTTCTTACAATTGCGTCGTACTTGAACAAATGTTTAAAGTTGATTTGAAACTTATCCAAAACATACTCCTAAGAAGGATAGAAAGGATGAGATATTATAAAGGTCACAATGCACATATAAATTGTGTCTTATGAGTATAGTTCGCATAGAGACTTCATTAAACTTCCTTTACGGGGAGGCTACGTAGGTTTATACCCGAAGCTTAGTTTTACAACATAGAAATATTACGTTTTAAATAATTGGAGATAGATGACCATACAGATAATGCGTATTGAGAAAAGAGAACCGGTGCTTGTATATATGGACCCCTCAATGTACATTATAGAAACTGACCTCTCCTTCTAGGGCCCCAAATACATACCCCTTATTTATTTGTGACAGTTGATCAAATTTGGTCCCCTCATACACTCATTGGAGCCATTTCTATCATAGCTATAAATGGCTACTCACCCAAAGATCCCTGCACTAAATTTCATGATGAAACCGACCTTCTTGCCTTCTTCCCCATGTTTGATAGCTGTGTGTATTTTGGACTTTAATTTGAGCTTGAACTTGAAGCTTACTATTTATATAGTCCAGACAAGAGAATTTTGCAATGAATGTTTGAATTATGGGTTAAAGGCAGAAAAACCCTTGGAAACTACTAAAATCACCCAAAAAAAAAACAACTTTCAATCAATGGGAAAGGTTATACTTACTACCTATTTTTTTACTACCTCTTCTTACCAAACCTTAACCGTTGATTTCCGTCAATCTAACGGTTATAATTTATTGCAAATTAATAATTAATTAATAAATATGACCCCATAAATATAACCGTTAGATTGACGGAAATTAACGGTTAAGATTTGGTAGTAAGAGGTAGTAAAAAAATATGTAGTAAGTATAATTTATCCCTTAATTAATATGGGATAAAGGCATAAAAAACCCTTGGAACTACTAAAATCACCAAAAAGCAACTTTTAATTAAGGATTTTATTAATCTCATATTAAAGGAGATAAATTATCTCATGTCATAGAGATGAATTTGTGGTCTCCACCATCTGACAAAAAAAAAGATGGCACAGTTATCGAAGGGTGTATAAGAGAAAGTTACCACATGTAACATAAGAGCAGTTTTTCCCTTTAATTAATATGAATTGTAATGATTCTTTAAGAAAGATCTGTGATGTTTGTACACTTTTTCAACCCTTACCTATATAATTGAATTTGATCAAGTGATGTTCAAAAACAAATTATTTATCTCTAGAGATGAATTATTCAAAATGGTTTGTTCCTAATTAAAATAATAAATTGACATGGAAGAAGTTTAGATAAATATTTATGGATTCTTTTACCAAAAAAAAAAAATTATGGATTGATTTCTACCTGAAAGCATCAAAGAGACGAAAGCTAAGGAAATTAAGATTTTAAGACAAATTCCTAGTATGACATGATATTAGCTTCACATAATTATATAGGCATGCCGCATGCCAATTATTTGGTGCTGAATAAGGCAACTCGAATCAAGAGATTTGTAGATGATTTGGAAAAAAAAAATAGAGGAGAGATATTCTTATTACCAAGATTTTCTACTACTAACTTACTACCTATCTAATCACCATTAGATTGACATTTTCTCTCTCTTCAAATTTTTTTTAGCATTCTCTTTCTTTGATCCAATAGTGATTAGATAGGTAATGAGTTGGTAGTGAAAAATCTTGGTAGTGAGAATATCTTACCTCAAAAAAATATTTGAGTTAGTAGGGCCAAAAGAAACCATTTCCTTTTTATGCTACACTAGTTGAATGCGCTAGAAGGATAGAAGCTAGGAGGCTGGAGGATAGAGTGTTCTAAAGCATGTAAAAGAAAATTAAATAAGATAGATATTTCTGAGGCCAGAGAAATAATAATAGTTTTAGGGCACCTAGACGATCTTGATAGAAAATATCCTTTCAACCTAGCCAATAACCTGGAGTATCATTCGCAGTTAGCCTTTCCCAACAAATATCATTTAGAGGTAGTGGTGGTCAATAGGGTTCTAAAGACTACAGTGGGACTTAAGTTCCTTGTCAACATTGTGGGAGATTCTACATAGGGGTATATTTTCAACAAGTTGGTTGTTTTCATTATGGCCAAATTGGTCATTCATGAAAGGATTTGTAACACCCCGTGTATATCCGATTTGTTAACATGTCATCATATTAAGTCACACTTAATTAAAATGTGGAATAACTTTTTCTTTAATTCAATTATAACGTCATTATATTTAGCCAAGTTGATTACTTAATCATTTTCATAAAAACATCGCATGTATGTAAGTTGCAAAGACAGCTAACTGAAATACCTCAATATAATATAAAGGTGAGTATCTAAGTCACAGAACTACAACACGTAGACCAGACAATATCCTGATACATTATTACAACTCAAGTATAAAAACATAAAGTCAAATCACGTGGCATGGACAATCCCCATGCTCACCAAATAAGCCAACAAAGCCCAACAACAGTCTCAACAGCAACAACATGATAATAACTTAAGCTAAAAGCATAATAGCAACAGGCATATCTAGCATCCAACATGTCAGCATATAAACAGCAATATCTAACTCAGCTTCGGCCTCCTACCGCATGAGGTCTCAACCCCAGAATTACCTGAACCTGAAATGGTGCCCCAAACGTGGGTTGAGATCTCTAACAAGAAATCTCAGTAAGACAAGAAGTCCTTAAGGATCTTTCACCCCAAGCTCACTTACATGTGCAATATAAGTTCTAAAACAGTTTAAACAGTATAAGTTCCAAAATCAGTGCAATCCAGCAGATAATCATGTCATGTGTGTCAATACTATTCTACTGATCAGAGAAATACAGGAATGCGTCTATTACCCACACATAGTGCAAGACGCTACTTGCACCCACCCACAGTCTCACCATCTTGCATGTCGCTACATACTCAGGCTTACCGTCCAAGTGGAAGCAACACATACATATTATAAACCCTTGCACATATCAGCTCAAAAGCATTTCCAAGTATAAAAGCATGTAACACATCATGCATATAAACCATCCCTCATGGGACATGGTAGAACCAAACAATGGCAAAGCCGAGGACATGGAAGCTTACCTTGCAAGCTAACTTTCTAATGCCAAGAGTCCACACAGCTCAAGGTCCACACACAGCAGAATCACAATATGTTTCGGACCAACCACAATATCAATATCCATACTCTACAAGCATATTCATAAAGACAACGCCTATCCTTTACGTTTTACGTCTTTAGGCTTCTCACAAAGCCACAAGCCCTTAATCACTTAGATTCTAACTTAGGTTAATCAATACAGAAGTTCCACTTCATCAAAATAGGGTCTACAAACCCATAACGCAGTTATGTATGAACAGTACCTTACTGTTTCATCGAAAACCCAGAATATCCGGATATGTCGGGGGCATATCCGGATATCAATTTCCGGATATCTCTCTGCCAATATCCGGATATTCAGAACCCCATGTCCGGATATCAATATCCGGATATTTCCAACCCAATATCCGGATATTTCGCGACAGAACTCAGAGTCTGCATTTAGCGAAATACCAATCAAAAGGTTCAACTTTTACCGATCATAGAAGCTTAATTATGCATTTCTAGGTGTGTTTAACATTACCCAACGTTACTTTATCGTCTTACTTCATTACATGAATCAAGGTTCCATTTTTAAGGCTTATCAAGGTTCCACTTAAACTCATGATCAAGGTGGTAAGGCTTACCAAAGCTCTAAACAGCAAAGCAATGGCTCATGGAGCTCACCAATCAACTCCCTAAACTCAGACTTGTACAGAAAATGAAAATTCCTCTACAAAGGTTGGTTCTTGCACCCAAAGATCACTCTTTCGACCTCAAAGTGCCATGACAATGGCTCTCCCAACCCGAACAACCAAGTCCGCTCCAAACCTCCCCCACACAGACCCTCTAACTCAGAAATGAAGCACCCTCCCCACTCACAATACACTACTCTAAGTGTTTGATGAAGAAACCAAGAAGAAAGATGTCTTCTTGGCTCATAAGGTGATGGAGAAGGAGAGAAAAACAAAGGATTATGATTGCACCATCCTATACCTTCCAAGAAAGTCTAATGTAGTGAGTGATGTTGTGAGTATTCTAGCTTATATAGTTAAAGTAAGGAGGCCCTTATGTTGTGAGTTCAGCAAGTGCACCAGTCGTTAAAGTAATAAAAGTGTACTGAGTACGAGACTGTTCCCACGAGGATTGGTTTTCAAGCACTAGTTCGCTAACAACGATTTAGTTGGACAATCGAATTTGAGATGAAAAGAAAGAAAATCAAGAACAAGCAAGAACATTCAATTCCAAAATTTAAAGTAAGCAAAGAAAAAGAATTTGGTTTTGAAAATCATGAAAGAGCGTAGTTAAGGTTTCAATTTCCCCTAATATCCTTCTTATGTTATGGGTTAAACAATCAAATAACTATAAGAAACTGCACTGTAAATTAGGAATTTAAATAATTAATTATGAGTTTAGAAAATAATTCCATAATTGAACTTGAATAATTATGAAGGGACTATAACCCTGAAAGTCATTTTCTGACGAAAAGTGTAGATGCTTGTTCTGCTTCACGGTATAAGTACGTACCAATGAAGTATCTCGAAAAATTATAATAAGTGTTTGAATAATCCTATAATAATATTTAGGACTGGTATACCAAGTTTGGAGTCGAAATAGTGAGAGCTAGCGTCAGAACTTATACCGGCTACGTAAAATTGCTTACCGACAAAGTGCTGTGAAAATTATAATAAAATTATGATAAATTCTAGAGAGATGGCTAGGTTAAGAATACGAAGTTTGAGATTAAAATGATTAGCGGAGCTATTAGTGCTAATACATTGGGATTAAACTTAATGCGCATATAAATAGACATGGCACAGATTTTTAGGTCAGCACCCCTTATTCCTACGAGCCTTCTTTCTGAAGTTTGGTGATCTCCAAGCTTGCCAACTTCATTCCTCTTCAAAACTTCCCCAGAGTTATCACCTTTCTCCTAGCCTCCTTTATCAAAACACCATGGGTGTGTGTGGGAAAGACTTGTGTGGGAGAAATACTCTTGTTTTCTGAGTGAAAGCTATTGTGCGTGGAGGTTTGGGGCTGTCCATTGTGTTTAAATGTTGTGAGAGCCATTCACTTGTTAGTTGGAGCTTCAAGAAGCTACCTTACGGAGTAAAAGACCAAGCTTGATAGTTATTTTCGTGGTCTTGAGAAGTCAGAACCTTAGATTCTTGTTTCTGTTTTAAGCCTTTGGGGTGTGTTCATCAACTTTGTTCATGAGTTTTTTTGTTAAAGATCAAGTTTTGACATGTTAAATGAGATGATTAAGTAACTAGCATGAACATTGGTTTAAATATGTCTAAAAATGAATTCTTGGACGTGTGGAAGTGTTAAAAATGCAACCTTGGAGGGATACCTTCTTAAAATGTAGAAACTGCATTCTGTCGCGAAATATCCGGATAAGATATCCGGATATGAATATCCGAATATGCCCCCGTGGAATATCCGGATATTCTGGGAAATTTCGTATGTTGATCTGTTATGTCTGAACAAAAGCTTGGATTGGGTTTTTGGACCCTTGATTGGTTAATATGAACCTCTGTAATAAATTAACTAAGTCAGAATCACTTAGATCGAAGTCTTATGGCTTTGAGAGAAGCCTAAAGGCATGAAACGAAAAAGGAAACGTTGTCATAATGTAGTAAACTACTAGATTTCGAATGTTGATGAGATTTCTGGTCTAAACAAATTGTGATTGTGTTATTTGGTGACCTTGGGCTGTTGTGGACTCTTGACTTGGGATTGTTAGTTTGAAAGGTAAGCTTTCGTGTCCTCAGTTTTACCCATTATTGGTTCCACCATACCTAATGGAGGAATGGTTTATATGCATGATGTGTTTTTATGAAATTATATGATGAATACTGAAATGCTATGGAGCTGTTTTATTGAGTGCAAGTTCCATATGATATGTATGTGGTGTACCACCTAGACGGTAAGCCTGGGTATATGGAGACATACAAGATGGTGAATCTGTGGGTGAGGTACAAGCGATGTTCCTTGTACTGTAGGTCGTAGACGTATGTAATCCCTACATTTTTATTCTCTGGTCTGTAGGATTCTTACACACGTGACATGAATATATGCTGCATTGCACAAATTTTGGAAATGATATTGTTATACTGTTTTGCAACTTATATTGCACATGTAAGTGAGCTTGGGGCGGAGAGATCCTTGAGGACCCCTTGTCTTACTGAGATTTCTTTTTAGAGACCTCACCCCGTGTTGGGACACATTTTCAGGTACAAGTACCTCAGGGTTGATACCTCTAGCGGCAGGAGGACGGAGTTGAGCTGATTGATGCATACTTCCTTATTGCTATTTGTTCACATGACTATGCCTTGTTATTTCCTATATGACTGGTGTATCTGAGACTTGTTGTGATGTCCTATTTGGTGAGCATGAGATTGTCCATGCCACATTCGTATTTGTTATGATGTTGCAAACTTGAGTTGTATAATGTATCAGGATATTGTCCGGTATACGTGTTGTAGTTCCGTGACTAGATACACATTTATATTATGAGGTTATTCAATTAATTTTTTATTGCAATTTCCATACAGGAAATATTTTGAAAAAGAAAAAAAAAAGTAATCAACTTGGTTAATAATGATGATATCATAATTGAAAAGAAAAGGTTAGCTTCCGCATTTATTTAGTTGTGCTACTGCCATATGTATGTTTAATACACCGGGTGCACACAGGGTGTTACATTTTATGGTATCAGAGCACTTTATAGGGAAAAGCCTGTATGTATTGCAATAACTTAGGATTTCTTGTCGTGTGAATTGTCTTGTGAGTTTCTCTTTTAGGTTTTGCTATAATAATGCATGTGTTACCACATTGTGTGGGCCTGATCTACTCATCCTGTGTGTAACATGTGCATAGTTATGGTACTGCCGAGGAGGACTCGCGAGACGAGAGAGGGTCAGTCTGAGCCGGTCCTGGCTGCAATGGCTGAGATGCAGGCGGCTAGACAAGCCGACCAGGAGGCCATTAGAGTGACCAATCAGGCAATGTTGGACGTCGTTAGAGAGGCGAACCAGAGAGCTATAGAGGATGTGCTCGAGGAAAACTGGCTGGCTAACATGACCATGATGAGGGTCATTTTGGAGGAGATAAGGACTGATCATGATGGTGGCCAGCATCCTCCACTGCCACCACCACCGCCGCCTCCACCCAGTCACTAGGATGGACATGGAGGAGGTGGGGCGCACGTTCATGAGGGCGATAGTCAGATTCGCATGGAGGGCGTGAGTCACCTCACGGGATTAATGCATCCTTACTTTGAGCCTGCGGAGGACGAGGAGATGCGAGACAGCCGGCTTAATGCTTTCCGTAAGCATAAGTCACTTTCTTTTGATGGATCTTATGATCCTATTGTTGCCGCGAGATGGCTCCAGTCTTTGGACAACATCGTCAGAGTTATGCAGTGCACCGACCCACAGAAGCTGTTGTTTGCTACTTTACATGTTAAAGGGAGACGCTCATGAGTGGTGGATGAACACTTCTCAGGCTTATGAGATGCAAGGTCATGTGATTACATGTCCATTCTTTGAGGAGTTATTCCTTGGGAGGTATTTTCTCCGTGATGTGCAAGAGAGAAAATAGGAGGAGTTCGAGCGGTTGGTGCAGGGCTCGATGTCAGTTGATGAATATTTGACTAAGTTCAATAAACTGGCCAAATTTGTGTTTTATTTCCAAAAAGCACTGACAACCCAGAAAGATTCATATAATTAATGATAATTAGAACAAAAACATTGGATTCTAGTTCAGAACGAAGAAATTGAAGTCGAACTTTTTGGATTATTGAGCATGGAACATCGAATTTTCAGGTCGCTGTGGACCGTTGTCAAGTTGTATGAGTTGGGTGAAGGTTCCGTCCACCACGTGAATGCCTCCCCGAAAGTCATAATACCTAATACCATGCTCCCACCCGCTACATGTCACCATTCACCTTTGCATAACCTTCTCTTTTTCTTTTTTTTCCTTTTTCTTTTTTTCGTTTCCAACAATTTCCATTCCTCTTAAACCCATAGAGCATCCATCAGCATGACGATTATATGAGGTAACAAGTTTTTGCTTTATGCTAATAAAGATCATATCAATATCATTGTAATGATTACACGAATAGATTGAGAATTTGTATTTTTATTATGCTAGCGGAAGAACAAAGAAGAACATGGCTTGGAATTACAGGGGAGTAAATGAGCAAACCGGTTTAATAAGATTTACGGTTCGATTTACATCAAGTTAGATTTATCTTATTATATTTTGTTAAATAGAGCATACTCATGCCTCAAAAAAAGCTTTTTTAAAAAGTAGATGATATTTTTTTTTTTGATATGTTGATACTATAAGTCTACAGACCAGCTTATATCCTATTATTTATTTTCAATAAATTATTATTTTAATGAATTTAAATAATAGTGTAATATTATTTTAATTATTTTTTTAATAATTAAATGTTTAATAGATTTAAACAGATTAATAAGATTGGATAAAAGTTTTTTTTTTAATATAGGATAGACCAAATTTATAATTTTGTCAAGACTAACAAATCAGAATACAACTAAAATATTTTACAGAAATCTAACCTCATTAGAGTAAAGCGTAATCCGACCAAATCTTTACACCCGTAATGGGAAACATCAAAGTTGAAAGTGGGAAACAGGAAGAGGAAGATGAACCTCATGTTGGTTTCTGTTCACTAAAAATGTCTTTACTAGATTTTGGTTTAATTGGGCTTTTGGGTCCCTCAATTTTAGTCTTATTATTTTGATCTCGTAATTTTTTTTGTTCTCAAATTTAGTCCCTTAATATTTTTAATTGCTACAGTCAAATCATTTCTTTAGTACTCTTCAGCTGAAAACCCCAAAATCTCATTTATAATAATACGTGAGAAACTCTTGTGATATATTTTAATTTTTCATAGTTTTACTTAATCTAGATTGATGCATTTAATTAAGTGATATGCAAAAATTAGCCACATCACCAACTATCCGTAATTAGAGAAATGCTTTATAAAATGTCAAAGAATTGAGTTTAAGGGAAACAAATGTTACCATAATTAATATTATGAATTTTATAATATTAATAAATAATTTTGTTTTAATTTTTATATCAATATGAACTTTCATTATTTTTTTAATTTCTGCTTTTCCTATAGAAAGTATTTCTCTATCACATTCACATAAAATTGAATGGGCCTTATATAAAGAGAAGAGAGAAAAGAAATTTATGGGATCCATTCACTTTTATATAAGTGTGTAGGATAAATATTTTCTTTAGTAAAAATAGAAATGTTAAAAATCCTCTCCTTAATTATAAAAAATAAAATAAAATGAGACTTGTATAGCTACTATATATATATATATATAGATGAAAAATATATGAATGATTTTCAATTCTAACAATTTCTCTCTCTAACTCTACTTGGCAGATAAAATAAAAGGACGATGTGTGTTTTAGCCTCAACCATAAGAAAGTGACACTATAAAATAGTGAAAATTGAAAGTCAAAGCAGTACTTCATTCCTCGTTGTCTTTTTTTATAATGTGGCTTTCACCGAACCTGTTTTTGGGAAACACCAAGAGATTTGTAACAATTGAACAACAGCAATTTGAGGAAAAGATATACCTCACTCCAATACCTCGTTTCTCGACGTCGTTTAGTTCATCACGCTTTGCTGATTGTTGGTTACTTCTTAGAAGGTGCAAGATTTTGTTTGGATACGGATCCATAGATGTGGACTTAGATTCTCATCATTCTATTAGCATAAGTTAGTGGGGTTTGCTTCAATCTGTTACATTGTGTTCCTAGTGACTGACGTAGCATATCCAAATCTTTCATGCATGCCAATATTTGGAAAAAGAAGATCTTTTAGCCACTATTAGTCAAAGATCATAACAATATATGTAATTATGTATTGTCTAGATGGAAGAAAAGTTTAAGGTGGGTAGGTGAATAATTGACCGTTGAATAGTACGTAACAAAAATGAAACATCTGAAAGCATGACCATGGGGCTAAACCACATGCATACTTTTTCGTTAAACAATGTGCAGAAAAGTGTAGAGAACAAGAAATGCAAGAGGGAAAATATTTTAGAAATACTTTTGTGATTAAATTTCTCAGAGTTCCCATACATATAGATCCTATGATCTAATTATGTCCTTTCATTTTCTTTTGATCATGAGTTATATGATGAGGTGCGTTCTCCATTTATTTAATGTTTAGTAGCTAAGTATGCACCACATTCATGAGTGATATATAGCTCAATGTCTATATAACCATTTCAATGAATCTTATTCACTATATTATTGATGAAGATTCTAAAAGAAGGTGTATGATTTCTCTTCATCTTTTATAAACACAAGAAAACCTTTTTTTTTTTTTTTTTTAGAGATAACACAAGAAAACCTTTGTAATAGGTTAGCCAAGAGAGAGATTAGTGTAACTTCTAAAAAGAAGTGTGAATGTGAGGTCTTTTTAGAAAATAACTTTGTAATTATCACAATTGTTGGTGAGGTTTGAGTGTATCATTAGTATGATTAGAGAAGTTTGAATCTTTTGAAATCCTACTTTTCATAATGAAAGATGTTCCGGACTAGATCACGTGATTTTTACTCCTTCGCATTAGAAAATATTTTTCAAGTTAAAATTCATTGTATTTCTTCGCCATCTCTTTTTACTATATTTTTTTTCCTGCAATTGCTTCGAAGTGCTGAGCTGCGAATTGCTTCTATGCTGATTGAGGGATCCCATTCCAACATTATATATTTTAAGGAAAAAATATTTGTACTTTTAAATGATAATATTTTAGTTAAAACTACTGTATTTTATTTAATATTTAAATTAAAAAAAAACTCTCATTCTCTTCCACTATGATTTATATTGTATAATCGTTTCTTTTACTATAAAACATAGCAATTTTAACTAAAATGACACAATTCTATATCATTTAAAAGGACAAACATTTTTTCCATATATTATTTGATCTATGTTTTTTATTTTACTATATAGTATAACAATGCATTCAATTATAGTATCTCTTTATATGGCTATTTGGTAATTCAGAATATTAGTACATAACTATAACATATTTAATTTATGGGTTTATCATCTATCATTTAACATGACCACAAAATTTTTCCTACACACACAACATTTTGTGAGGCGAGAGAGAATGTTAAAAAATCTTATAAGAGAGACACAACCACTTTTCCTACAACATAACTCTTATAAAACCCATATATATATATATATATATGAGTTTTGATTTTCCTCCTTGCAAGAACATATCTAATTTATGGGTAAAATGTGTGTCATTTTAAAGTATGTAAAATTGTTTGTTAAAAGAGAGAAAGAGAAGAAAAGCTTTACACGTAAATCGAGAGAGTCACAAAAAAATTGAATTATCATGCAATATGAGAAAATATTTTCCCTATATATATAGGATTTATAAATTATGTCATTTAAAATGACCACAAAAATTTTTACACACAACATTTTTTCTACAAAAATACATTCTGGCACGACAAATCATTATATATAACGTCAAATATTATTAAATATTAATTGGAAAAATCCATATATGGATTTTATAAGAGTTATGTTATAGGAAGATTGATTATGTTATGTTACATATTTTCTTTTGCTTTTTTATTTTTTTAATAGATGTAGGGCCCACATAAAATGCGCTATAACATAAGAAAATTTTCTCCTGCTGCATGAGAAAATCGAAACCCATATATATATTTTTATCTGGCATGATATTTTCAAATTTAGCTGTCGAAAACAATAGTGATACATTGAATGTATGACAGTGATAGTTGTGCCCGTCGATTCAGGGTTCTAATATCTTTCTTGTGGTCCTCAATGAGGAAAAGACGATATTTTTACGTACAAATTTTAAGGGAATTACTCATAATTTAATATGACTGTAAAAAATTTCTTATACACATATTTATATGCAGAAAAATTTTATCAAAACGAATTTAAAAATAACACAATAATTTTTATGCATAACTCTTATAAAACCCTTACTTTTATTATATATATATATATATATATATATATATATATATATATATATTACATTTTTTAAACAGTTTGAGATATATTTTTTTTTCTCAACTTCAACTTTTTTCTCTCTTTATCTATTATTTGAGATAATACTTCTCTTATGCAACCCAATTTTTACTTATGCATGCTTTTCACATATAAATCTTATCGCACTGGTTGTGAAATTTTGGAGTACCGGATTGATTAATCATCGCATTAGTCCGTCCTTATGTGTGTTTAGGAACACACCCCGATAATGTTTTCTCTATATTTTGCTTCCCCATAAATCTTCTGAATTATAATTGTTTGAAAACATTTGTACTGACATTATAGCGAAAATTAATCGTTATGAATTTAGTAAAATATGAAGACTATCTCATAACGATATATATATATATGAATATATGATGTTTTCATTTTTTCTGTTGAAGACAATAGTGATAATTGAATGTATGACAGTGATATCGTGCCCGTCAATTCAGGGTGGCTAATATCTTTCTTATTAAATAGAGAAAAAGAAAGAAAAGTTTTGCACGCAAATCGAAGGTTCACAACATGAGAATTGAATTCTCATGAACATGAGAAAATGTTTTCCTTACATATATATATATAGGGATATGATCAACTTATACCGTGTGTTTAATAACACATCTTATACCAAAATGTTAACCGTTGATTTCTGTTCATCCAACGGTTGAGATTTATTGGGAATTAAAAATTAATTAATGAATGAGAGCTACTAAATCCTAACCATTAGATGCAAAAAGTCAATGGTTAAGATCTGGTGTAAGACTTATTCATCTTACACCGGTGTAAGATGATTCTGCCTTATATATATATATGGGGCAAGATCATCTTACACCGGTGTAAGAATTATAAGTCTTACACCAAATCTTAACCATTAATTCTCTACATCTAACGGTTGAGATTTATTAGGTCTCACTCATTAATTAATTTTTAATCTCTCCAATAAATCTTAACCGGCAAAACGGATGCACGGAAATCAACGGTTAAGATTTGGTGTAAGAATTTTTTTTCTTACACTGGTGTAAGTTGATTCTATCCCATATATATATATATATATATATATATAAGGTATGATCATTTGACACCGGTGTTCAATTTCAAATTTGAAACCTCATTTTTGAGCCGTTACTTCAAAAAAGAACGACGGTGTCACATGCTTACAAATCAGAACCGTTGATCTTTTCTGATCTAACGGCTCTCAGATGAGGTGTCAAATTAAATTTGACACCTCACTGAGAGAGAGAAAAAGAAAAGCAATTTTCGTGTTATAACTATATTTGCAACCATGTGACATCATGGTCTTTTTTTATTTAATGGCTTTCAGAAATGTTTACTCCATATATATATATATATATATATATATATATATATATATATGGGAAACATTTCTGCAATCACTCTAGATAAAATTGTCTACAGCTACTCCTTTTTTAACTAAGTATGACCGTTCATCAGATATCAAATGCTGCAAACGACAAATAATGTATTTCTTTCTTGTTTTTCGCCCTTAAATGAAACTACTTATTCGTGTAGAAATAGTTGGTTTCAGCACATTTTAATGTCAAATAGATTTTTATTTTATTTTTTTACATTCGCGTTAATACATTAATATCACCATATTCTCTTTAATTTGTTAAGAAATATAATAAAATTATTCATGTAGCTTCACCTAACACCTTAATATTTGGAGAGAGTAAGTTGGTATCATAATATAAGAGGCTATAATCAAATAATTAAGAGTTCTATTCTTGCCACCCCACCTTCTAATAAAAAACACAATTAATTTTTTTTTTTTTGGTAATCAAACACAATTAAAATTGAGTATAAGGAAGGTGTATTCGCGGTTTGGATTAGATTGGTTTTGTGATAAAAATCGTCTGATCCAATACATTTGGTTTGATCATTTAATCATCCATTCGGTTTGAATTTGTTTTCAAATCCGATCCGATCCAAATTTTTTTGGTTTAGATTGGATCGGTTTTCGATTTTTTGAAAATCTTAAAATTTGTAACATGATTTTTGTGCAAATAACATCTTTTGTATATATTGGCTTTGTAATTTTTTTTAAATACAAAAGTATGAATAAATGATAATATAGTTTTTTTTTTGACAATAAGATATGAAGTTCTATAAAGATAAAATTTAGTTGATGAGATATGATTAGGTTTTTTCTTTGGTGTAGTTGATGGGTTAACAGGTCTTGGGTTTAAAAAATTTTGGGCTATGATTGCGAAAAGCCAAAGTAGGTAGAAGAAAATTAATATATTGGATTGGTTTGGATTGGATCAGTTTTCATCAACTCATCCGAAAACTGATTCAATCCAATTAAAATTTGTGGTTTTTTTTTTCGATTTTCGATTTTTTCAATTATCAGTTTTTCGGTTCGGTCGCCGCGGTTTGAATCGGTTTGAATCTGTTGATGAACACCCCTATTATAAGGTAAACTAAAAAAGGGCATGTGCATTTTTGCATGGCAAATCAAGTGATTATCGGGTTAAATTTCATTATCTTGTTGAATTAATTAGTGGAGATATCAGCTGTTGGTTTCTTTTAATCTTTAGGAGAAAGTTAAGCAAGTTCACCAAGTTTCAAGCAAAAATAACATGTCCAAAAATACGCATTGCTTCTAATAATAGCTAATTTCATTATTATCCTTATCATACTGTGTTTCAAGCAAAACAAAGCAACCTAAAAATCTCCAAAGATAACGTGCATGGAGAGGTTGACTTTAAATCATTCACTCATTATATTGAACAGTGAGAGCGTGAACAAGATGGGGGAATTCGATAAACGATTGTCAGTTAATTGCTTCATCTATTGACAACGTCGCGCTTCACATTCCATTGTTAAAAGTTGGGTTAAGCAACCAACAATTTTCCTTAACCCAAAATTCACGATTAATTATAAGAAATCTTAGTTTGAAAGAAATTTTCATTGGGTGAAGAAAATTGTCAGATGCTTGACTTTAGGCATACAATATCATGTGATGTGAGCCATGGTCTAGGACCTTGTGGCATGGCATTTTCACATGATTACTATTATTATGTACTATAATTATATAATATCTTTGTGTGAGAGTGAAGAGATACCAAAGAGTAAAGAAATGTTGATTTGAGGGAAGCAACGGCTCATCCCTTGTTACACGCCGAAAAAGGAGCTGCCACATCTTGTGTAGCTTAGACATGGTTTGTTAAACTGGTTCACACGAAATTTGAATGATTTACCTTAGAGAGAGAGAGAGGTTCAGTTCTTGCAGCAACCATGTGGGTCATCCTAGCCCACTTACTTTCTCTTCACTTGAGAAAAACTTCAATGCACCTGCACTATCAAATTTGGTGCTTCGCTTTATTATATTGGAGAAAAAATTAGACTTAAAAGAGATATAAAAAAAATGGATAGAAAGGAATTTTTTTTTTTTTTTTAGTAAAAGAAAACATCGAATTCGATATTCTCGGTACATTGAAGTTTTTTTTTTTTCATGGATGCAAAATTTTATATTGGGTGTGTATGCGTGCCCCTTGTCCTCTTTCTACCATGTTATATCGATTTCAGGTCTAACGTTCTCGTATGAGTTTGACCACGTTCAATGTGTCCATCGTTTTTTTTTTCCCTCTTGAAAAAATTGTTCTTTTTCCATGGTTTACAAATAAATTAATTAGCACGACAAACTGGTCCATGTGACTATACTAAATATAATTATTTATAAGCTAACGATAGTAACTCAGTTGGCATATGAGAGTTGAGCTGGTGGTAGAGAATATATGTTCGATTTTCCCCAATATACTTTTATGGAAAGATTTTAAAGCCTTAATACTGGATTTGCTCCGAACAAAATTGTCTTATGTGAAAGATACCTATGGTTTATCCACACAGAAAAATATAATTATTTCTATACTTCTTTTCTAGTGTTTGAATGTAGAGCATGGATGAAAAAATTGAAATGTGTTGGCAAGGGGAGCCCAAAATAGAGAAATTATTATATATCCACATATCAATTCAAAATCTTAAAATATTATATTTGTGTTCTTTAGTTATATGTATCCTCCTTAACCTATTGTTTCCCGATGAGATTTTTCATCACTCCTACCTGAATTTAAAAAAAAAAAAAATGTAAGAGTAATGTTATGGATCAACATAATAGACATTGCTAGTAACGTGTTTAAACGTTGATACAAAATACTATTAAAGTGTTTTGCTTCAGATACTTCAGTGTTCAAATATTGCCTCCAATCAACATTTACTAATATACTATTATTATATAATTGCGTTGAACGTTGATCATAATCTCTATCTCTGGTTTTGTGGGAATCAAGGATTTCTAGTGTTCACATGCTAACTGATTTGACACCAAAAAATCATATTACGTCCTGTAGTATTAACAGAAAACCGTCACAATGTGCACTTACAGCTAGGGACAGTTGGGAGTCAGAGATCGAATATATCTGCTTGAAGAAGCATGTGGTCCATTCACTGCAATCAACACATTGTTGTGGCTTACTACAACCGAAAAATACTATTACTTAATCATTAGTTTTATGAAAAAATGTCACCAACTTGTATTATTAGACTTCAAAGCTTGATTGGTTTTACAATTTAAAATGTATTGTAGCGTTCATTTCTTGATCTGGCAGCATAACAAAGCCATTTATAAATTTGTGATGAAAATAAAAAAGAACTTGTCCAACCATGGACAAACATTTTTGGGAAGACATTTGGCCTTCACTACATCCGGGTCAAAATTGTAAAAGCAATTTATATATCTAAAAAAAAACTTGGGTTTTGGCTAGCTAGCTAATCTAATTTGGTTGTGGACAAAAATTTTAATTTTAAAATCAGTACCTCCTAAGCACTTATAATTTTTGAACAATCATAGGCAATAATTGGTGGATTTAACATATTCATAGATACTGACTAAGATGATCATGTGAGACTCTAGTGTAATTGCCAGACCTGCACATGAAGCTACTATTTTGTACATGTTGTGATTATACTTTTCGAATGCTTTTATTTATTATGGCTTAGAATCGTATAGGCTAGGTTGTTAGCCATGTGGGCATGTCTAGTTGAGACATTCTTCATAAAGCTATGGAGGTCCCTTACCGTAGGTACTATGTATAATGTATAGGCACAGGTAGATACTTCCTCACAAAAATCATGGTATAGTAATTAATTACAAATTACAATTGATTGGTTGAATTTATTATCTTAGATATAACCCAAATTAAATATGCCAACTAGAAAAGAAAATAATGCCATTGTTTTGGTCCCCATGCATGATGGTTGATCACACAATAATGTTGTGGCAAGTCTTACACTGGTACCATAGAAAATGGTCCTTAAACAAAAAAATGTGTGAATTTAATTGGAGAACCTTTCAGAAATAGTGCATCCTATCCTATTCCTAATTGCTTTCCTGCAAATTGTAACAGCAATGGGGTCTGCCCCTTTATCTGTTTGCTAAGGAGAGAATTTATTGCGCCTACATTAATGAAACAACTCCTGTGGTGAGAATCAAAGGCTTAATGGGATAATAGTAATACCCAGATATTCAATTCACATCAATCTATTCAATGCTTCAACATGCTATAACATCACCTTGATTAGTCATGGTGGGTGATGAGAACATTTTGAAATTTTACTTGAAAATTTATGTGGTCATACTCATACTCCCCTTCAATTTTCCCTTTCAAACTATTGGAGGGTATATTAGGTTGTTAAAGGTCCATTACCTAGAAGAGTGTAATTATTTGGAGGGAGGAAAGCCCAATCAGGATTTTCTGTGGTCAAAGGTGAGGCCTTTGTCAAACTGTGGCCTAAATGGATGGTGGGGAAGATTAGAGGGACCCATTTACTTGAGGAAATATAATATAAGGTGGGTGCCACTTAGATATGGAAGATAAGGCCAATTTTGGAAAAAAATTAACACACTCCAGACTCATCATTTATTCGATGGTCCATTTTCTATAAATAGAAATTTTTCTTCCATTTCTACCCTTTTCTTTTTGATCCCCGGTCCCTTTTTTTTTTTTTTTATATTTTTAGGAGAGACCACCATCGTCCTGCCCCACAAAAAATCTTCTAGCAATTTTGGAGTTGATGCCTTACCACGTCATCAATTGTACGGTTCAACTTGGCTTATTCCCAACCTTGAGATGGGTCCTCTCAACTTAGCTGTGAATGGATAACTCTCCTTCCATAACCCTCACACAGTTTTCATTGCCAACTAGTGATTCAATTAAATTACCAAAGCACAACATACAACAACCACAAAAGATAAAAAAATAAACTTTTTTTTTTTTTTTTTTTTACCAAAGCACAACATAAGAGGTAAGAAGATAATTGCATAATTCTGATTGCAGTATATAGTTATCCATCCACCCCTGTTAGCTGTTAGTGATTTAATGTCACGCAAAAAGGGTAATGTTCTAATTTGCAATTTGACATACTTTTTCATGCATTAACTAGAGTGGGAATATTGCAGGTGACCTGAAGGGGAATAGGTCAGAAATCTATTTAAGACTTTCGACTTGGCTTATTCAAAATTGGGCCTGGTTTAACCCGTTCAACAAAAATATTAAATTGAGATTTTTAAAAATACTTATTTAATTAAATAGTTTAAATTTCAAGCATTTTAATAAATCTATAAGTTTAACATGCTTAGTCTATTAAAATATTATTGTTAATTTATCGATCTATCTATCTAAGTATCTATAGTATATTGTAGATTTATTTATCTTATTTAGAAGGTTTAGTTTGTTTGCTAGCCTATTAGTTTATTTAAAAGTAGGTCTTAAATAAGCTTATTAGATTGAAAAGTAGCCTATCATAACACATTTAAATAAGCTAAATAAACTTATAGGCTACTTTTGAATAAGCTTATATATAAAAAAAACATGTTAGCTCAAATCTTATATTTAAAAAAAAATAAAGTTTGGTCTATTTAAAACAAGGGAAAAGTATTTTTTCAGTCACCGGAGATAAAATTATCTCCTGTGAGCTCAAAACAACGTCTTTTTGGATTATAAGATTAAAAAATTATAATGATAAAGACTAATATAACCTTGCAATATATTATAATTACAAAAGTACTTTGGTTTTCGTCTCAAAACAACGTCGTTTTGGACTAACTGGAGATAACTTATCTCCATTGACCGGAGAAATCCTTTACCCTTAAAACAAAGCTAAACCTAATCCATTTTAGTGACTAAAACAAGTTAGGAATATTTAAGATAGGGCCATTGAGGTGATTAAATGATGTTATATCAAGCTTAAAGAAAGTAAAGAGTGTTCTAGGTTAATAATTCGGAGGGATGGAAGACAGACATTCGTGGGGGACCTAATGCCCATCACGTGCCCCCATTTATATGACAACAGACAGGTGCCCCAGCAAATCACCCTCTTCTTCACACACTTCCCTTATCTTAATGGCTCCACCCTCACACCCACTCCATCCCCACCCCTTCTCTTCATGCATGCCAGGTCTAACAATGGTTCACAGTCCCACGTGACCTTGTACTCACTTTTAGATGTTATTTTGAAGAAATTGCAACTTGGTGGGACCTTCTGTATAAGAAACTCATGCTAGCCAAATCAATCATACTCTTGTTGGACAGGCTTTAATTAACTTGACAACTTCCAAGTCCCTTTTGCTCTGTAAATCATGTTGCAATTTCTAGTGGCAGTGGCTATGATTAACATAATATCATCAGTTGATTAGAAATGTGGAGTTTGATTAACTACAATTGTCATTTCATATCGATTATTTCAAAGATATGTCATGACACAATTGACTCATCTCGTGTCTTTATTGCAATGTTTATATTAATGACATAAAAATTTCGAGTTTAGAAAATAAACCTTTAAAAATTAATTGTATTACTTATTTATGTAGCATTATTATCTGTGTAGCACCGATACCGACACGGGACACGTGACACTCCTACACGTTAATTCTAAAAAAAGATAGATTTCGACACGTTAGGACACGTTCTGATATTAAATAATATTTTTAATTTATGTATGTTATGTTTAATATTCAATAATTTAATAAAAAAATGAACTAAACTTATAATATTCATAAATTTTGCAAAGAAACATAAGATATCCTAAATATTTATATTAAATTCAATAAAATAGTAATCATAATCTAACGAATCTAATAGTTGGAACTAAAAACTCAACGCAACACAACCTTTAAACCTTTTTTGAATTTCCATAACACATGTTGGAGTGTCGGGTGTCCGAGAGTGTCGGACACGACACGTCAGAATTTTTGAAGTGTCGGTGCTTCATAGATTATTATGCGTACTTGTTCAATGAGTATAAAAAACAAGAGTTTAAGTGAAACTACTTACGCGTGAATCTATTCACAATTATACTAACATAGTTATAGTTATTGTGCTGATAATATTAATAGCTCCTTGAAAAAAAAAAAAAGTTTCAAAACATATTCAAAGAAAAATGATTTTCCGTTGAACATTTCATAAACGTCACAAGGGGGATAATGGAAGAGAGTTTTCAATATCTCTTAACATTTGAGAAATGAAAACCTTCTTTGCTTTCCATTTTCCTTTGCGCTTGGTTTTTATTTCGTGTTATTTTATATTTTTCACCCATCTGTTTACAAGTTAATTTTCTTCATTTTTCATCATCTTTGTTTTATATAGTCTCATATTGGTTGTATGTGCAACTAATGTGAAATTTATAAGGCCTTGGGCACTCCCACCCTTTGAGCTTTTGGGTGGTGTATCCCAAGGTTCTTTACATGGTATCAGAGCGTTCGAAATCTCACCGCCTCCCACTTTCTTTATAGTGGAATTTCCATATGTAGGTGGACTTGTATGTTGTCCACCCTTCCACGCTTAAGGGCTCTTACGTGAGGGGGGGCCTTGGGCACTCCCACCATTTGAGCTAATTTTGGGTGGTGTATCCCAAGGTTCTTTATAATCTTACCCTTTTTGTTGCTTTGTATGCTTATGTGATATGTAGCTTTGGCTAGCACTATTTGAATATGCTCTTGCCATAGATACCATAAATATTACATGTTGAACGAATGTCAATTTACCAAGTTCCCTACCCTATAGCAATATATATATATACCGTGTCCACAATCAAAATGTTTGGTTACAAAATTAAAGCTTCCTGATCCAATGGAGGGGCTGGTGAAATTTTCTTCACGCTGTCAACCTTTCTCGGGCCATTTACCTTTCTCTTGTCCCAAACTTGAAGCATACGTGGGAAAAGAAGAGAAAAAAGAAAAGGGATAGCATCAATTTTCCAACAAAGACCACCCTCGTTTTCCAAGGATAGTTTAAGGTAACACTCTTCCATGTTGATAACAAAAGCGTATATATCATGAGTAGGAACAGGAAAAGATGAAAGCAAATAGGAAGAATAATTAAATTAATAAATACATAAAAGATTTCTTTTTTCTCTTTTTCTCCTTTTTCTCTTTTGACCACTAAAGCTTGGTGTTTTAAACTTGAATGGAGACTCTCTCAATGAGACTGTTTCCTTCCACACAATTTTGCTCTCATTGTCTTCCCACTATCGTTTGCCTCCTTCTCTTTCCATTGCACGAATGGATTGCACATATTGTGGCAGACAGCAAGCCAACCCGTAGCCGCAATGAAAATTTGGTTATAGAGTGATAAGAGATTCGAATCCAAGTCAACGAGTATTTACTTTATTGAACTCCATGAATTTGAATCTTCTTTAAATTTTTAGTTTTCAATTTGTTATAGAACCACTTCAACCCAAAATCTTAAGGTGTTGAAAAAGATCCTCACCCAAAAGCTTAAGATTTTGGGTTGAAGTGGTTATTTAATATGGTATAAGAGCTTCAGTGACCATGAGGTCACGAGTTCGATCCTTACCACCCCACTTTCATGTGAAATTAAGAAAAAATATAAGACAGACAAAAAAATGAGCCTGTGTAACACGAAGCAGACCAAAAATGGGCTTGTGTCATATCCACGCTTCAATCCCAAAAAACTCTTGCGTGAGGGAGTGTGCTAGATAATATAATATAAATCGTTAAAAAGACCCTCGTCTGGAAATTTTGGGTAGAAGTTAATCACAATTGTATAAGGTCACATATACAAGTCTAACTGAAAAAATGTAAAAGTAAAACTGCCTAAAATCAATTCTCACAATTATCCTAGAAACCTTATACATCAGGATTTGCCGTTTAATTATACAACTCTTATGTCCCAGGTAAAAGCTAGGTTATTTATTCAAAGTTATTGAAATATAATTCGTTAGTAGTTATATTAATTGAGTCGGACAAATTTGGGATGTGTCATAAAAATTTAAGGAATCGGGAAATGTGGGGTCCCCTTTACATTGAACACCACAATCCTCTGGAGATTTAAGAGGATGGTGTTAATTACTTGGTTACGAGACCAAGACATTTTGTGTTAGTTTATTTTATTTTTATGATACACCGGAAAGAAAGAAAAGATTAACTTTGAAAGTAAATGCCAGCAATATATATAATTGTAGCCACGGCCCACGGGCTCAAGATGGAATATTTGCGCGAGAAGCACCCCTATTTGCTAGGTAATCAATATAATAGTTAGTCTTACGTAAGCATGATTGAGAAGATAAGGTCCGTTGGCTGAATAAATTTTTAGTATTACCGTTGTCTATGAAACACCGATACTGATACGGTATACGTGACATGATACGACACAACACTCCGACACGGTAATTCTAAAAATGTTAGATTTCGACACGTTAGGACACGTTTTGATATTAAATAATATTTTTAATTTATGTAGTATATATTATATTTAACATTCAATAATTTAAAAAAAAATGAATCTAAACATGTAATATTCATAAATTTTGCAAAGAAACATAACATAACCCAAATATTTATATTAAACTCAATAAAATGATAATCGTAATCCAACGAATCTAATAGTTGGAACTAAAAACTCAACGCAAATTAACATTTGAACCTTTTTTCGAATTTATATAATGCGTGTTGGAGTGTCGGGGAGTGTCGGAGTGTCCGAGAGTGTCGGGAAGTGTCGGACACGACACGTCAGAGTTTTTGAAGTGTCGGTGCTTCATAGACCATTGTACCAAAAATTTAGTACATCACATCAATAAAAATATTACATGTCAACTAAGATGCTTTTTTTCTGTCAAATTTTTTCTATCTCCTCTGATGTAATGCTCCTATTGATGGGATACACTAAATGTAAGTGTAACAGTAGCACTAAAAATTTATTCCCACTGCCGACCGATGTAATAACACCAATAACACCCGTGTGTGCTGGAAATCTATGAGGTTCGGTGATTGGATGAGGTGAAGGTCAGTACTTAAATGGTTCTAGTAACAATTGTACAAGTAAAACTTTTGCAAACATTCTCAAATTCAAGTATGTGTTACGGACCTTGAGATCACCACCCCAAAAGACCACCCCAAAAGCTAGCTCAAAGGGTGAGAGTGTCCAAGGCCTTATAAACCCCACATTAGTTGTATAGGCAACCAATGTGGGACTTGTAACATTGCCCCCCCCTTTAAGGGCCGACGTCCATGGCAGCTTTCACTCCATCGACACTGACCCGATGGTAGCCCTTTCCCCCTTTGGGGCGACTTCACTCACCTATCAGTATTCAGTGCCCAAAGACACCTTAATCCAGCCTATAGGTAGCCCTTTCCGTGACCTCAACTCTCAATGAAAGCACCAATTGTTACGGACCTTGAGATCACCACCCCAAAAGCTAGCTCAAAGGGTGGGAGTGCCCAAGGCCTTATAAACTCCACATTAGTTGTATAGGCAACCAATGTGGGACTTGGTGGTCAAATTGCATGGTTTTCCTAGAACCATTGTTTCTGACAGAGATTCAGTTTTCTTGAGTCTTTTTTGGTCACACCTGTTCAAGTGCAGTAGTACAATCTTGAGAACCAGTACAACTTACCACCCCCAATCCGATGGGCAATCGGAGGTTACTAATCGTTTTTTGAAGCAATATTTGAGAGCTTTTTGTCATGAAGAAAATCATAAGTGGTGCTTCTATTTGGGATGGGCTGAGTATCATTACAATACTGCCACCCATTCAGCTATTGGAATGACTCCTTTCCAAGCCCTTTATGGTAAGGTTCCAACAATGATTCCACCATATCTTAAGGGACCTGTCCGAGTTGAGGCTGTGGATGTCACTCTAAGCCATTGAGATGAGTTACTTAAGCTTCTCAAAGAGCAATTGCATAGTGCTCAGAATCGGATGAGGACACAAAGTGATAAGCATAGAAAGGATGTGACCTTTTCTGTTGGTGATTTGGTGCTTGTTAAGTTGCAGCCCTATAGGCAAATCTCTTTAGCCAATAGGAAATGCCAGAAGTTTTCCAAGAGGTACTTTGGCCCATTTCCTATTATTCGGGTCTTGAGTCCAGTAGCATATCAAGCGGGACTACCTGAAGGTTGTCGTATCCATTCTTCCTTTCATACTTTTGTACTTAAGCCATTTAAAGGTGACGTAGCAACAACTACTCTGTCTTTACCAGATATCAGTAAGGGTAATCATCCGGTACAGGTTCCTTTGACAGCCTTGATGTTTCGAGAGAATTTGGAGTTGCTAGGAGAAAAAAAACAATGGTTGATCCAGTGGACCAATTCTCTTACAGAGGATGCAACTTGGGAAGATGAGGGAGATATCCAACTGTATTATCCAGATTTTGTGTTGCCCAATATGAAACTTGAGGACAAGGTTCCTTTGGAAGGAGGAAACAATGTTACGAATGGTGGGCCCAAACTGAAGAGGATATGTGGAGCTCTTACTTGGGCCAAGGACTATGTGGTGTAGTTAACCCAACAAATAGTATTGCTCATTGATCTTTCTGCATTACTTTCATAGTATTAGATGTTATTGCTAATAGTAATTGGCCACTGCTGTTAGTGAGCTTAAGTGTGAGTCATTGGATGATGCGTACGTGTCTGGTGCTGGAGTTGGTTAGGAGGTTGTTAGGGAATTGTCATATAGGCACAATAGGGGTGAATATTAGAACTTACTGGAATATACTGAATCAGATTTCATTTCTTTTTTTCTCTCTGGTTTTTTTTGCTTTGTTTCTTGTTCTTTACGGTGAGATATCAATTTAGGATCCGCTATCCTAACAGTATCAGTCTAATTAAATGAAAATACTTACCTTTAGATTACTTTATCTTATTTTCTTCACAGTTCATAAGAGGAAATGTGTAGCCAAATTAAAGAAATTCAAGCTAGCAACACAATTTAATCACTTCACACATTACGAAAAAAAAAAGGTAATCTTTTTTTTTTTGAAGGCACAAAAGAAGAATAAGTGATCTTATCCAATTGTTTCTTAACTGAGAGGATGGAAACACTGGCCAAAGTTAACGAAAGAAAAAAGAAAAGTGACGGAAGCACTAGATAAAGTTGATGAAGATAAACTAACAAATGGTTTATGGAATTAATGTTTTTCATATCATAAAAGAGATAAAATTAGTTTATATGTTATACAGGGCTCACGTAAGACAATATGTAAAGAAGAAAAAGAAAAAAATGGATCCACTTACTTTTATATGTGTAGAAAATAAGATTATCTGTTACAATATGAGAAATACTAATCCCATAATTTATACATACAAATCTAAAAAGTTGGGCGATGTTGGGTTTTCTTGTTATGTTAGAAAAACACAATACAATATTTGTATAATTCAAATTAGAGATTGTCCCAGACTCCCAGTCATCGAGTTAGCTGTTTAACAAAAGTGAAGTGATTGAATTTAAAAAAAAATGTGGAAAAAATACTCTATATTTTTACTGAACACAACTTAGTTGTAAACGTGTAATATTTAAAGGACAAATAATGTAAAATGGAACTCCGAAAAAGTTGTACAAAATAACAACGTCAAAAAGTTTATGGATTGGTTTTTATTTTCTGTGAAGGTAGATAAATTATTTTTATTGAACTTAAAATGATGTTATTTTAGGATAGAAATCAAGGTATTTTTATAATTATAATTTATTCGAAGATTATAATAGTCTTTATCATTATAATTTTTTAATATTTCAACTCAAAATGGAGTCATTTTGGAAATAAAAGTAAATAATTTATCTGCACTCATTGTACAAATATTAAAGGGTTTTATATTTCTCATGTTAAATGAGAATTGAAACTCACGTTGTAGAGATAAAAAGCAAGTGAGATCCATGTGTTAGAAAATATTAGATGTATGATCCATGTTAGCACGGAAATCGAAGGGTATGTAAGAAAGTTTAAATTCTCATGTTAATTGAGAAATATAAAACCCAATATTAAAACCAAAGTTTATAAACCAAAAGTAAGAGAGAGAGAAAAAAAAAAGGGAAGAAAAGCACGCTGCAGAAAAACTTTTCAAATAGAGTAAATAAAAAAAGAGAAGAGAATGTTTGAGTGGTTTAATGTGAATAATGATTTAGCATCCTAACCTAACCCAACCCAAAACACAATTTGGGTCACAGAAACATGCACAAAAGGGAAGAGAAACTCAAAGGGGGGCCCAAGAAGCCAATCAACTACCAACCAAACTTTGGGTTTGATTGTATGGAAGGAGTTCAAATACTTAGGCAGGTTTTAGCAGCCATTAGTTTGGGCTTCATGTTGTTTACGCCTTGGCCCTAACGTTACCTTAAATGTTTCTTAATTATTTGTTGGGTTTGTTTTTTCTAAAGTTACTTTAGATAACTTTATCTAATGTTCATTGAAACGACATTATTTTGGGACGAAAGTCGTTTTGATGAACATTAGACAAAGTTGTCTAAAGTAACATCAGAAACCTTTTTCCCTTAATTGATGCCATCACCTTTTGTGTGTTGAAACAAAAAAAATTTTAATTTCAGAGATTACCAGTCTTAGATTTTTCATACTATAACCATATATTAAATTACAAAATAAAACAAGGTTTTTACATAATTTTATGATAAATAATTAGCCTTTTAAGGTCCTTGGTTTCGACCGTTCATAATTTGGATTGGGAATTTTAGAAGCCTATTCTATGACCCTTGATTTTCATATAGATTATTAAAATAATAAATAAAATATTCAACTTTTTATACAATGGGACTTAGTATAAAGATAATTTTATATTCAAAAACATGTTTCAAATCGTAGCCCTCAAAAGAAACCGAATTTGTTGATGTCCAATTTTTTGCTCAACAAATTAGAATTAGATCTCCTCCTTCATTTAAGTTGGATTTTGGTTCTAACATGCTAGATTTAAAGTTGATTTTTTTTTTTTGATATATGAGGGGAATGTGAACAACAAAAACCAACAGAGAAAAACTAGGTCGTTCTGAACCAGAGTATTATAACCCACGATTTATGTTTCTTTAAAGAAATGAGCCATGCTTAATGGGCCAGTCATAAATCTGATTAGATAAAATTTCTTGAATTACATCAAGTGTTTGAGCAAGGCTTATTGGCTTAATACGTCAATTTTAGGCGCATCATATAGACAACTTAACGCTTAAAGAGAGAACATTAGGATAGGGAGTGAGAAAATTAAATGATAATTATTTATTTGTCTATCTACAATTCATATAATTCCACTGTGATCGTTCAACATGAAATGATTGTTATAGAAGATAGTGGGTGAGATTAAATCACTAAGAAGTTTGAACTCATGTATAGAACAGAAGAGATAATGATCATAAATATCATACACCGTGCGATTAAGAAAATTAGAACAGATTTACTTGTAGTCAGTAGTACGGAACAGACAGATGAATGTATGCAGTATGAGGAATAAAATCTGAGCTCACAGAACGAGTCTCCTTAAGATAATTTGCCCCCTCACTGATGCCAAAGGTTGATGGACACTTGTCTCCCAGGATAGAACGGATTTTGTCTGAAGAGTGGTGACACTACCAGTCAACAGCCCAAACGAACACAACAATTGCCAGAGGAAAGTACACTGGAAGATGAACGAAAATATGAAAACCGGAAGAAAGAAAAATTCCAGCAGAGTTTCAGTGCAGAAAACCAGATAGATTTCTGGGTGGGTGTCAGGGTCTATTTATAGACACTGATCAGTCATAATGAACAGTCACCGGCGGCCGCGAACGGGTACGACCGGTTACCGGTTGGGTGAACAGGTACAACCGATGACCGGTTCGATGAGCAGACACAACCATTTGAGGTAAGAACCGGTTTAGTTCAAAAATCGACTGGTAAAAACGTTTGGGTTTGAAATTTGGAGGGTGGCAACAGATATTTCAGGGGCATTTTTGGACAAAAAATTAAAAATTAAAATAAAATTTACACATACGAACCGATCCGAATCGAGCCGGCGACCCGCGTGGTGGACCTAAGCTCACCTAGCTTCTCCCCTTCTACAAAATGTGTAGTGACCCAAGGGCCAATTTAGGAGAGTGAGGTGGGAGCTTATCAACTCTCTCATCTCCTACTAGTTGTCTAATGTGGGACTTCTTAAACCCACACACACCCTTCAACTTCCCTTTTCTCTTTTATTCCTTAACGCACTTCTTATTCATAATCAATAGAGTATCAACATAAATTCCAACAATGATTCATTCCTCAAAGCAATAACAAATATTAAGACTTATGATCTTAAGCTAAAGCGGGAAGAGTCATCATCATAATATATGTGTGATCCATGTATATTATTCATTAAACGTTTAGGCAATGTTATAAAACTCAACTCAGTTATTGATTCGGTCGAAATACTGGGTTATTGTGTTATTGATTCAACTAGTGAGTCATTAGTCAACCGCTTAAACTAGATTGATACGTACATATCTATATTTCATACAAAATTCTGAAAAAAAATAAAAATAGTATGACTTAATATAATTTAACAATTAATGTTATATTTATTAATTATTTAATTATATTTCATTAAACTTTTTAATAAACTTTAAATAGATAAATTAATTATTAATTATATATAAATGTGGGCAATTCAAATGTTAGACTTAGACATGATCCCAATTCAAATTGTCCATTATAACAATAAAAGCACAACTAAAAAGTATAAAAATTAAAACAAAAAACATACAATTTTTAAAATTCAAAACTAGAAAAAAAATTATTAATAAAATTCTAAAGCTTTCACTCCTCACATTCTAGAGCAATAACACCCATTTCAAAGAGCAATAACCAATTACCTCACCCATTTTCTTGTATTACAGTATTACACTCCTTTTCCACCTTTTGTTTCACCTCTTCTTTCTCTTCAATTTTTCACTTCTTTCTCTGTCTCTTAGTTTATCACCTTTTCTCTCTTCATTTCACATTTTTTTTTCTCTCTCTCTCCATTTCCCCTCTTCTCTTTGTGGCTTTTTTCACCACCTTCTCTCCTTCTTTGTTGATCTATTTTTTTTGTCTCCATTTCGGTTCCTCACCCAAAACCTACAAAAAAATGAGTCTAATTCGGTGAACTAGTGAATTACTAGTTTTAATAAAACCCGAACCAGTTACATGGTCATGTTGGCTGTAATGCATCTCCAATCTATTGAGATACCTAAATCGGTTACATAATTAGTTTATCGGTTTTCTGTCTAAGTTTTACAACACTGGGTTTAGGACTTTAGGTTATTCTCGGCTTTGCACACGGTGAGTCACACCTTCGTATACGCACTTCTTAGATAGTGCACCAGATTTTGAATAACTTAACGATAAAATTGGGGCGTCTCTCTTGACAATTTATGAGTCACAACAGAAAGCTATGTTTGAACTCAAGGCTTGACGCCACATATCTTAATGGCTGTGAACACATTTATAGATAGGTCCCAACAAAGTGAATCGTGATTCTCATGATGAAGTTTTCTTGCACTCAATCAACATCATCATAACCAATAATTTATCTTCTATTCGCAAAAAAATAAAAATAAAAATTGAAATTCAGTAAAATAGTAATTATGTCTTTCTTCAAGTCTTCATCACTATCAACTTTAATCTATTACTAAAATTCTTTAAGAAAAAAAATACTAAATAATACAAATAATTTTTTTTAAAAACGACTTATAAGTAAAATACTATAAAATATAAAAATAAAAAATATTATATTTTATTAGTTACTGACTTATTCTTTTAACTTTGCTGTCTTTTTTAGTTATTGTTGATTATATAAATGTTTGTAAAATCTTTGGCACAAAACTTTCATATTAAACATTATTAATGATGAAAATATATTTTATAAAATATCACGTCTTTTGTAATAAATACATAAATGATAAAATAAATGTACTTTTATACTTTTGAATTATTAATATAAAACCTTGAAAAAAATCTTAATAACAATAAATTTCAGATAGGTTATCATGTGAATTAGGTAAAAATTTATTTGTGTACTTAAAAGTCAACTTTACCAAATGATGATAACCCCGTTGATGCGCATGAGAGCTGAGTAGGCGGGGTGAGAGCATGTGTTCGATCCTGTATCTTTTTTAAAGGGGTTTAAAGTCTTAATCATAAACTCGTTCGGAATAAATTACCTCATGTGGAGGATACATGTGGTTTATCCAAAAAAAAAAAAAATCAACTTTAAGTGTGAAAAATATGATATTATTTGACTCTAACCCAACTTATTTTCATTTTCTAAGCACATCCATGAGTTTCCCAACATGTAATGGGCTTTTCCAAAATATGCACTCATCAACCATAAACAAGCCAAGCTAGTTTGTGTAAATTTGTTCAAAAGATGACAAAATGATGCATTTGTACACCCACTTACATGTTCAAGCTTGTTTGCCTTATAAGTATTATAAAGTTTCCTAGTGGATCATTTTGCTTCTCATCATGTTCCTTAAAGAAAGTTTCCTTTTCGGTGACTCCTTTCTACTGTTTCACCAAACCAAAGCCTTTACAATATTGAGTTCAACGGTTGCTTGTAAATAGTTTCCCTTTTTAAGTGAGAAAACTCAAGCTCAAAAAAATAAAAAAAATAAAAATAAATAAAAAAGTTAATCTAACTTATACTACTCTCCCCTACAGTGAAATTTAAGATTCTGACCAAATAACAACCTACTCGTGCATCGCGTGAAATTATTAGAAGGATTCTACCATGTCCTTGCCATGCTTTGGTGCGCCAATGTACCGTGCACTTTACTTACGATTAGACTCATTAGAGTGAATGATGCTTTTTAGTTGATTAAATAAGAAATAAACACTAGTGGATAGATAATCGCTTGCCGTCAAGTTTTCGTCTTATACCTCATTCAAAATTAAGTCGAAGATAATGTAACATAAATTCGGCACCTCAGATTTATGCTTTCAATTTTTGTTCTTATTATATCACATATATGAAGAAAATTTGAAATATTTTTTAAATCTAATTATGTATTGATCCATCACCATTTCTTATAAAATTTTCTGCTAAGTGAATTCATATATATGATATTAAAGATAAAAAAGTGATTACAGTAAATGCAATTTTTTTTTAAAAAAATAGTGGACTAAATGATTAATACTAAATTAGTATATAAAACTTAGAGTTAAGTGTGTGTTTTCATATTCTATGTTTTGGTTAATGAAAGTTTTGGTCTTTTTGTCCCCCTTTTGCTCTCTTTTCATTTGCATGGTTGTGTTTTGTTGTGTAGTAGTTTCATATAAAGAAATTGAGTTTACTCTAACTTAAAAGACTCACTTTTTGGGACTTTCAATTTTTAACATTATATCTTACCACTAAAACATATTCATTGTTAAATTTTAATATTTTGATAAGAAAAGTTTTCTTTTAGATATTATGTAAGACTTAATTTTCGCCCCTATCCACATCAGCTGAATTGAATTTTTAACATTATATCTTACCACTAAAAAAAAAATAACTTTACATATTATAATTATATCTTACCCTAAGATATAATGTTAAAAACTAAAATTACAAATTTGTTACAATTTTTTTTCCCTAAAACTTATCCTATGGAAGGATAGAGTGAATATCTGACAAATGACAAATTAAAATTTAGAATCGAATTTAGGATATAGTGCTCTTTCCCATGATGGCATGGAAAAGAATCGAATTTCTCAAGGCCCTAGTGTGTTGGTCGGTGGAGTGTCACGACAATGCACAGTTCCATCAAGCACTTTCAATTAACTTAGAAGTCACCACAGGAATCTCAGCTAGAAAGTTCCCAACCTTAGTCCCAAAGTCACGCTACTAATAATACCCTTCCTCACTCCATCACTCACTACTGCATTAACTAGAGTGCCTTTTCTCTAGCCACCCACCTTATTCAATTCCCATAAAACATTTCCCAAAAAGCCTTAAGGAAGGGTACCTTCACATTGCAATAGCATTGCCAAACTTGCACAAAAAATGGAGGGTAAAGATGAAGATGTGAGAGTAGGAGCCAACAGGTATAGAGAGAGGCAACCAATAGGAACTGCTGCTCAGGCTCAAGATACCAAAGACTACAAAGAGCCACCTTCAGCACCTCTCTTTGAGCCTAGTGAGTTGTCATCATGGTCTTTCTACAGAGCAGGCATAGCAGAATTTGTGGCCACGTTCTTGTTTCTTTATATCACAGTTTTAACAGTGATGGGTGTCTCCAAATCCAACAACAAGTGTTCCACTGTGGGTGTCCAAGGCATAGCTTGGGCATTTGGTGGAATGATCTTTGCTCTTGTTTATTGCACTGCTGGCATCTCAGGTAAAACTCAAACACAATAGTTCAATGATATTAGTGTTGGGATATTTAACTATGACGAGGTTATATATGAATTGGTAATAGTCTAAGTAAACACTATATACGTGGGAAAACAAATCTAATATTTTAAGATTTTGGATTGAAGTATGGTATCAAACCCCGTTATTAGATATGTCAGACCCATCTATTATGATTGATGTAGCTTAGGTGATGGTCCCCACCATAGACTCCCCATGACCCGTTGGAAACAGAGAATAAATATCATTTTTATTCCCTAACAAAAATTCGATCCCCACTTTCGTCCAAAAATAGAAAAAAAAGAGAGACGAAGAAGAAAAAAAAAAAACCCATTTTAGTCTTTTTGATGGAGAGTAGAAATGGAAGAAAATTTTCCATTTATAAAAAAGGACCACTGAATAAATGGTGGCCTGAAGCATGTTAAATTTTTTGGTCGGAAACAATAGGTAACGAGTCTGAATTTTGGAGTTGCCCATGCACCTAGGAAATAGATCATTCCATGTCTTTTCTACATTTTTTATTTTTTTAGTCTCTTCAATCGGTTCATCATTCGGACTAATCCGGTTCAAGCACTATCAAACCTTAAGGGCGACTCTCCCAAGACATTCGAGCACTATCAAACCTTAGAGGCTACTCTCCGAGGACCATTTTTTCCATTTCCAGAGCTCAAACTCGAGACCTCTGGTTAAGGAATACAAACTTCTTATCACTTGTGCCAGGTGTCACGTATCTTTTCTAAATACATCATATGATGTAAAAAGTCTCATTCATTCGTTGATAGATCAACTGTTAGTAATTAAAATAACTATTTTCTTTTGTTCGTTTATTGAGCTTTCTCATTATAATTGTAATTATTGATCTATTATGAATTACTGAAATTTCTCATATGTGTATCAATTCCCACCCTATAACTCTATAAGTACCTTATCCAATATGAGTAGTCTTATATCTATAAATTTAATATAACTAACAATATATAAAGAACAATTCACTAAATTACTAACATATATGAAAACAATATATGGACAGTGGAGTAATCTCCTTTCAATTTTGCCTAATAGAGCTTGTGTGGATTTGCTGATGCAGGGGGTCACATTAACCCAGCAGTGACATTTGGGCTATTCTTGGCACGCAAGCTCTCTCTAACTAGGACAGTATTTTACATAATCATGCAGTGCTTGGGAGCTATCTGTGGTGCTGGTGTAGTTAAGGGGTTTCAACCACACCAGTATGAGAGGCTAGGTGGTGGTGCCAATACTCTAAGCAAAGGATACTCCAAAGGTGATGGCCTTGGAGCAGAGATTGTTGGCACATTTGTGCTTGTTTATACTGTCTTCTCTGCAACTGATGCCAAGAGAAATGCTAGGGACTCCCACGTTCCTGTAAGTAAAAATGTTTCCTACTATTGCATCTTCTAAATTAAAGTTTCAGCATTGTAAAGAGCTATTAGTTGTGTTACTCTGATGACAAATCTAATTATAAGCATCTCAATGGGTCAGATTTTGGCACCATTGCCTATTGGTTTTGCTGTTTTTCTGGTGCATTTGGCTACAATTCCTGTTACAGGAACTGGTATCAACCCGGCTAGAAGCCTTGGTGCAGCCCTTATATACAACAGGGACCAAGCTTGGGATGACCATGTGAGTCTTCATCCTTAATTTTGTTTAGACTTTTTTTTTCTTTACTGAAATCTGGATTAGTGGTAAAACTATTCCTTTGTGTTTAAAAGATCACTGATCCGTATCCTAGAAACAGTCTCTTTATAAATATACAAGGTTAAGGTTGTGTACAAAGATTATCTTCATCTCACCCCGTTAGTTGAAGTTTAATATGAAATGATTTTTTTTCTTTTCCTTTACTGTTTACTAAAGCGTGGTAAAACTGTTCCTTTGTGTTTAAAAAATCACTGATCCGCATCCTAGAAACAGTCTCTTTATAAATATACAAGGTTAAGGTTGTGTACAAAGATTATCTTCATCTCACCCCGTTAGTTGAAGTTTAATATGAAATGATTTTTTTTCTTTTCCTTTACTGTTTATTAATTTCACTTGGATTATAATTGTATTTTATCTATATTTAGTAGTAGTAGTAGCAGATAACAATTGACTGTTGTTAAGTGAAAAAGTTTGAAATTTCCCACATTATATTATTTTGGTGCAGTGGATATTTTGGGTAGGACCTTTCACTGGTGCAGCACTTGCAGCTTTGTACCATCAGATAGTAATCAGGGCCATACCCTTCAAGTCAAAGTGATGCAACATTGAAGTTGAAGCAATGCCTAAAAAGTAATAACTAGTTGAGTCCAAGAACGGATTCTCACATAAAAAATGTTCCTATCCCTTCCACTATATATGGATTTTCTACCTGTCTCGCTAATTATATATAATTTATCTGTTCAAAACTTATCTATCTACTTGGACATGCTATCGAACTTATGGAAATGGTGATATACATATTTGCTCAAGTATAAGTAAATTATATAATTATGTTATGGTATTTAATAATCAGCCCTCTGTTTTTTTTTTGCAATTTTTATATCTATTTACGGTCCGTACGTCCATCACAATAATTCAGATGGCTCAGTTGGCAAACTAACAAAAAATCTTAATATATTTTGTACTGAATTTTTTTATATATATAGAAATATGATATGAATTAATTTCTTCTGATGAATTATTTAATCAAATTACAAAGAAATAATGATGTTCGGAATGTTAAGTATGGCAACGTGTGTACTTTGGTGTGATAAACTAGTGTCCGACTGCGACTTCAAATGCAATGCACAAACGTTTTCTTTGGTTTCTAAAATAAGGCTAAGGCCCAGTAATGCAAAAAGGTTTATGGTCTTCATGGCAGATGGCACAAACATTAGAACGTTTTTATTTTTTCGGTCAAAGAGTTACTTGCTAGATAGGCATAAAAAAAGGCAAAAACCAAAGGAAAATTAGAATATATGCATATGAATTTACCATAAGGGAAGCTGCACAAAATCCGTTCCTGGTAAAACGGACTTGCAATTAGTTAACTGGTCAATGGATTTAAGTATTTAACCACTTATAATTTATCATTTGGTTTTTATTACCATAATCAGAAATATATCAAAATAAAAATTTAACTGTATTTACAAACTTAGTAAATAAATTATAGATTTATCAAGACGGGAATATATATATATATATATAATCTTCATTCAAAAATTAATTTGTGATTGTAGGTTTATTCTTTACTAGTTGATGATCGATGATTAAGGATGGGCATGGGTCGAACCGAACTGAATTGGTTTAAATGGTTCGGTTCGAAAGTAGTTCGGTTTGGTACAAAACTGGTTCGTTTCGGTTCAAAACTGGTTCGTTTCGGAAGTGGTTCGGGTCGACCATCTTTTGAAAACAAAAAAAAATTAAGTTATAAAAATTAATTTGGTTCGGTTTGAAAATGGTTTGTTTCGGTTCGGAAACGTTCGGTTCGGTTAATGAACTGGATCTTTAAAAACCGATTCGGTTCATGAACTAATTTTTAAAAATCGATTATTTTATGAGGCGGTTCGGTTCGGTTCATGGTTCGACCCAATTTTTTGGTTATTTTGCACACCTTGATCGATGATGACGTATTTTTCATTCAGAAGACCAATACACAATGTGTTTGATCTACCAAAACATGAGACATTTTGACCATTGTGCCCCTTAATTAATAAAAGATTATCACTTCGTTCTTGTACCAAAACATATTAAACATTTGTCTCTTTTTGACTGTTGACCCCGTAATATACTACGGTATATAGCCAGATACTCAAGTATCCTTCGAAAAAAATCACTACTCGAGCACGCAAATGGCCTACCCGAGTATTGTTGATAAACTGAAAAAATGCTTGAATTATTTACTCGGGTATCGAGGGGTATACCCAGGTAGAATTCGCGGATATGGATTTTTTAAACCCTAGCAAGACCTTTTTTTCAGAAACGATACCTGGGAAGAGCTGCGAAAGGGGGGAGGGGAATTTGGTGCCTTCACATACACTGATTGGACAAAGTTTCTTCCTCCACCATCTTCCTTCATCCGCACCACCGTTCCTGCCTTCAACCAATTGAAAATAAAGGTATTTATTTATTTTACTTTTTGATTTTTGATGAACTCTAACCCAAAATGCATTTGTGGATTCAATGTACTAATTTTGTTTGTACCCATCTTTCAAGTGTCCAAATATAATTTAATCTTTGATTACATTTTGTATTTTGCTAATGGTTGGACTATTGGCCAATGCATTAATGGATTACTGGTTTAATCGATTAAATCGAATTTATTTAAAAAAATATAATAAATATAATAAATTGAAAAATATTTTTATGATTATACAATAAGTCTTAGATAGAAATTGAAGTATTTATAACATTATCATGGACAAATATTTGTGCACATAATTATATGAATATGAACTCTTAAAAGTTTTAATCATATTCTAGATTTATGAATGTTGAATATGAATTTTATAATAATATACATCACAATAGTATTGATATTGCATAATTTCTCAAGAGTAACAAATTAAATATAAAATAAAGTAAGTTAGTTTAAAATAATTGGACAGTAAAATGATAATGGATGAAACCCAAAGGATATTCCATAAGCAAAAAGAACAGGAAGAAAGCCATTAAAAAACGATTAGACTAATTCAAATATTTTTTTTTAAGAAAAAACGTTATCTTGATTAAATTATTACTCATATGATAAAAATTGTTGAAATATAAGAGAATAAAAAAGAAGAATATAATTTATTAATATGCAAGATGCATTTTACATGAAGCGCTAAAGGAATACCTATATTATAAAATTGAAGAATATATTATAATTGGCTTAGTTGCTAGACTAAATGAGTGATTTCGGGTCTCGTAGTAGTGAGGTATAGTAGACGCCCCACTAACTTACAATAACCAGTTGGGTCCTGACAGGACTCACCTTGGTCGTGGTTGAGCTTATGAGATAAAGTCAATGGTGTAGAGACTGGTTTAGCTGTAAAAACACCATAATCAATAAGTAATTCAAGCTCATATTTGCGCTGATTTAGGATAAGACCATGCTTAGACATAGCAACTTCCAAGCCAAGGAAGAATCACAATTGGCCTAAATCCTTTATACGAAATTGATTGTGCAAAGAATACTGAACATGCTTTATTTCTGTCATGTCATTGCTAACAATAACAACATCATCAACGTAGACCAGAAAAGCTATAAATGAGGTGGCAATTTTCTTAATGAAGAGAGAGTAATCAGCCATAGATAGTGAGTAACCAAGATTTTGAAGTGCACAAGTGAGCTTGGTGTTCCATTGTCGGATTGCTTGCTTCAAGCCATAGAGAGATTTTTCAAGCTTGCAAACCATATTAGCATATGCAGAAGGAAGACTGGGAGGTGGCTATATATAGACCTCTTCATGGAGTTCGCCATATAAGAAGGCATTGTCAAGATCAAGTTATTCTAAATGCCAATTTTAAGCACCAACTAACACAAGCAATGTTCAAACAATGGTCATCTTGGCTACTGGTGAAAAAGTTTGAAAATTATCAATGCTCTCACATTGAGTATAACCTTTGGCAGCTAAACATTCCTTGTAGCAATCAACTAATCCATCAAGCTTCTTTTTAATTTTGTATCCCACTTGCAACCTATAGGTTGTTTGTTTGGTGGGAGTTCAACTAGTTTCCATGTATGATTTCTCTCCAAAGCTTGAAGTTCAGCTGCCATAGCATCTTGCCAACAAGGAACAGAAGCAGTTTGTTTATAATTTTTTGGTTCAATAGTGGTCAACAGGATAGCACAAAAGGTGGTGTAAGTTGGGAAGAGTTGTTATAAGAAAGAAAGTCTAATAAAGGGTAAGAATTTGAAGGTGTCATATCTGAAGATGGATTGATGTCAGGTAAACTTGATAATACATAATGAGATTCTGCTAAATATTAAGGTGCGGATCTGATTCGAGTTGACCTGCAAATTGGAGGAGATGAAAAATTTGTTCTAGTAATATGATTTAATTCTTCAATTAGATTAGAAGTAGAAGTGGGTTGCACTGGAATTGGTACATGAGACACAGGGAAGGAAGATTTGTAGTCAAGGTTTGAGTTCATGGAAGGAATAGAACTTGAATTTGTGTTGTTTTGAGCAAAAGGAAATTTGTGTTGTTTTGAGCAAAAGGAAAATTGTGTTCATAAAAAATAGCTTTTCTGGAAACAACAATTTCATTAGTATTTAGATCAAGGACAAGATACCCTTTGGTTCCCTCTTTGTAACCAAGAAAGACACATTTCTTGGCACGAGAATCAAATTTGGTACGCTATTATGTTAAAGTAGAAACAAAACTTAAAAAAACCAAATAATTTCAAGTAGTAAAGGATGGAGGAGTACCATATAAAAGTTCATGTAGAGTCTTGTGATTCAATGATAGAGTTGTTAAACATATGTAATAAAATAGCACCAGTAGTTTAGGAACTTGAGACTGAAAGAAAAGAGCTCGTGCCACGTTTGAAATGTGTTGGTGTTTATGTTCAACAACACCTTTTTGTTGGGGACGTTATGCAGAACATGTTTGATGTTGTATTCCTTTATTTTTTAAGAAATCAGCCATGGAAAATTTTGGGCCATTATCTATTCAAAAGATTTGCATGGTTATTTGGAGATATGTCTGAACAAGAGAAATGAAATTGCACAAATGACATCTTATCTCAGATTTGGCTTTCATTAGTATAACCGAAGTGAAGCGAGAATGATCATCTACTAAGATAAGAAAATAACATTGTCCATGGATTGACTAAACTACATGTGGACCCCATATATTAGCGTGTACAATGTTAAAAGGATATGAAGATTCAATAACACTAGAAGAAAAAGGTAACTTCTTTTGTTTTAAAAAATGGCATATGTCACAACGATCAGAATTATTTGTACATGAAATGAAAGGAAAAAAAATGGACATATTATGTAATAAAATTTTTGAACAATGACCAAGACGAAGATGTCATAACTTCGATGACTTAGATTTAGCAATATTTACATTAGGATTGAGGATGAAAAGTCCTCGATCTTGTTTAGCAGAACCACTCATCTTCAAGGTAGTATTGTTATGCAAAATGCAGCATTTGAGTGAGTGAAAAAATAGCATGGAAATATGAGACACGAATCATTTTTGCAACTAATATGAGATTCACATGAATATCAGAAATGAAAAGGACATTTTATAGGGTAAGGATAGGAGATAGGTTAATGTTTCTTGTTTGAGTGGCAAATACTTGATTGCTGTTTGGTAATTTGATCGAAATGGGTTTGATATTTCGAAGGGAAAAGAATAAGAAACTTTGGTGGCTTATATGATTGGATGCACCAGTGTCAAGGATCCATTGAGGAGAACAATTACATGCACTCAAGGAAGTTGTGTTAACCTGAACCAAAAATTTCTTTCTTTAGATCATGCAGCAATCCAAGTAAGCTATTATATTGTTCCTTTGTGAAATTGAATTGACCATTGCTGTTTTCAACTTCAGCATGTTCCTTTTATGCATCAAGATTAAAAGGATCAAGATCATCATGAGCTGCCATGCTTGGCTTTCTTGGTGCTCTAGTTTTGTAACCATGAGGATAACCATGCTTCTCAAAGCATATTTCAATTGTATGATTAGACTTTAAATAATGAGTGCACAATTTTTTAGCACTTGTTTTACCTCGTGAAAAACTTGGACGACCTCTACCTCTTTATGTAAAATTCCCATGATTAAAGCTTTGCTTATGAGTATTTGTTTGTCCAGCATTGCCACAGGAGAAGCTTTGTTCATGAGTATTCAAGAAAATCTTCACATCAGAATTAACATCAGAAGAAAGTTGTTTTTTGTTGTTGAGAAATCATGGAAAAGGCTCGATTAGCATTTGGTAAAGGGTCCATAAGAATTATTTGTGATCTCACATGAGCAAATTTCACATTTAAACCTCTTAGAAATCTGATTACACGATCCTTTTCTCCACTGATGTGCGCTTATGTTTGCATCAAATTTCCACAGGCATATGTTAAGTTGTAGTTTCATTTAGGCAATGATTGCAGTTTTGCAAACTATCTAACTCATTACACAAAAACTTTAGTTTTGTAAAATATTGAGAAAAGAGTACACTCACCTTGACACATACAAAGCAAGTCTTCTTGAAGTTCTGCAATACGAAAAATGTCTGGTTGAGAAATTCGTTCACGAAGATCTTTCCACACTTCTGAAGCTTCATCTATTCACACAATAGATTGAATGATCAAGTCTGCAATGGATGGTAAAGCCAATAAAGTACCATAGTATTACAGCAGTCCCATGCGCAAAATAGAGTATCAACTTCTCGTGGAGCAATCAATAAAACCCAGTTTATTTTTCATCTTCAACACCATCTTCATGGCTATGGTCTAGGAATGGTGATTTTTCCCATCAAATATAGGTGATATAAGAACCAACGAAGGATTCTCATTTCGATGAAAGTAGTATAGACTCGACGAATTTGTCAAGAATTCATCAGATAAAGAACATGAGCTCTAATTTGCTGATTCCATGGTAAAAACTTTGAGCACTTGAAGCTTGACTGTAACGAAAATGAATAAGGAAAGAAAGTAGAAGAAAGAGAGCAGCAATGAATACCAAAGCTCTGATACCATCTTACTAGAAAAGAAACTTTTCATTCAATTAATTAAGAAGTGAAGAAATACAATTATATATATATATATATATATATATATATATATATATATATATATATATTTATATCACTTTTACAATAGAAGGAAAACTTACATGTGAATAAAATAAGAAAATAGAAAGTTAACTACAGTAACTAACTGAAAAAGAAAATAAATTATTTAAATGGAAAAAGCATAATTGAATTCCCACGTGCATAACTAGTAATATAGAACAAAAGCCAAAATATAAAAGTTTAATATTCTTTGCCAATATTCTTTTGGTGCATATAATTTGGAGTTTCAATCGTGTAGCACAATGCTAAATGTCCATTGATAAGGTTTATTTCCTATTATGCATGGAACATTAAAATGTTTCTCTATAATAGGTGATATTCATGTTCAATTTAGATTTGTTGTCTATAAATGTTTATCTTTTTTCTTATTAATGAAAAACTTATTTTATTTGGAGTTGGTTGCAAATTCCTAACTAAGAAATTATATATGGCATATTTTAAAGTCTCACGCACGCAAAAAAAGTATAGAAGATTTTATTCGAAGGGGTGAAGCTGATAAAAAGTAGGTTAATCTGTGTTGTCCTGCCTATGGTGTATTAGTTATTGGATCATAAGTTCAAAGCATGGCCTCTACGCATGTCTATATACTGCTACGGTGTCATGAGTAAGGTGTTATGCAGAGTTTGCATGTTTTTTGAGTGTGGTTAAGAGTAGGTGCTGGGTCGGATTGATAGGTCGACCCTCTGGGCCATGTAATTCGTCTTAAATAGTTGCTCTGTACTCGGTGTTTCACTTATCAGAGTGTCAAGTCAACATTTTTTAGGAGATTAATAAAACTTTGTAACTTGGATAAAAAGATCTAAGATTTGGTACCTTTGTTGTGGCAGCCATATAGTCTCCAACCTTAGCTTATGGGTCAACCCGTCTCATCTGTCTGTGGTGTATCAGTTAGAACATAATTTATGAATATGAAAGATGCATTTTACATGGAGCGCTAAAGGAATATTTATATTATAAGATTGAAGTATGTAAAATTAATTAAATCGTAATTCAAATTCAAATTTTTCTATAATTAAATCTTAGTCAATTCAAGATAATATAAATATTTAAGGTTTTTGGTGCAATTTTATAGTACCCTTTTTATTGTGCAAGTAAATGTCTTAGGTTTAGAGTTTTAGGATTTGTTTGGGAGCTTGGAAGGAAAGGGAAGGAAAGGGAAAAAAAGGGATTCAATGGAGAAGGAGGGAAAGAAAATGAAGGGTATTTCTTTCCCTTATTTGGAAGTTAAGACCTATGAGAAAAAATAGGAACCAAGGATAATGATGCAATTATAGCAATCTGATGCTATTTTCAAAATAATATTAACAATGCCACTTTATATTTATCGAGATTTTGACTATATTAAGTCCGTTTGTTTGGGTTCTCAAAAAAGTAACTTTTATTTCTTCCTTATTTTAGAAATATTTTTTATAAAAGTTAAAGTTATTTATATTTTTATAAAAATATTTAATTTTTGAAAAAAATATTTGACTTTTGACTTCTGCTTTTCTTAGAAGTTAAAATTTTTAGCTTTTGAAAAAAAGTAAATTTTTGACTTTTTTGTAACTTCTGTTTTTTGTAAAACATTCAAATAAACTAAAAATGAGAAGTGCTTTTTTTTTTTAAAAAAAAAAAGTAGTTTTTGAAGAAAAAAAACTCATCCAAAACGGGCCCTAAATTTTATGTTGAGTAAAAATCTTTTTTGGTCCTCAGCAAATTTCACGATGCCCGCTTTAGTCCCTAGTAAATAAAAAGGCTCTTCGTGGTCTCTAAGAAATTCAAAATGGACTTATTTAGTTGAAATTGTGATCCATCACAAATTCAAAAAAGACTCCTATTAGTCCATCAAGGATTAAAATGGGTCCTATTTTAAATTTCATAGGGACCATGATAAACCTTTTTATTTGCTAGGGATTAAAATGGAGATCCTAAAATTTGCTAATGACCAAAAATGATATTTACTCTTTTATGTTTGTGTGCATAACGAAAATTTCCAATTGTGGAATGTATATCTGGGGTATATGATCATCGATTATTTGTGGAAAGATTGAATGACGTTACGGGTTAGGCATACATATAATCTTAATGGAATATTGAATGGCAGAGTATGTTGGCGAAGCTGACGAAAAAGTACACATTATTGATCATTTACAAATTACAATTCCATGGCCATAATAAAAAGATGCGACAAACTAGTAAACACTATTATCAGGGTGGAGTTTTATGTTTTAGGCTTAATTGCCTAGCCACAAATTCGGATATTATATTAAATTGTCGAACACATCAAGTTGAAATCTAGAAAAAATTGTGCACCAATGTTAGGTTGGAGGAAAATTAAGACATTTGACATATATGTGCTTTAAATTTGATATTCGTTTTTTGCGGGTGATGCACGTCGTTCTTTGTCCCTTATTGACGGCCATTTATTAGCCCCAAATGTGAGGTTCCCCTTCTCATGGATTGGCATACGTTCATTTTGGCCATTCGGCAGAGAACAAGTGTTAGGAACAGGACTGGAAATTGCAGTTTATATAAGGGAACTAATTGTTATTAATGTTCAATCGTGTTGTGTACCCCAAAAAAAAAAAATGTTCAATCATGACGTTATTGCTTGGTCATGGATGGCTCAAAAGTCAGAAGATATTTTCGAAAACAATTTGACACAAAATGTTTAATAATTTTTCACGTGAAAAATACTCAAATTTTTTGTAACATATACACGTATGCGTTTTGTAGGGATTTTCCTATTATATTTCGGGGCAATACTTTTTTTATTCAACATAATAGAAATTCTTTCTCCAATTGAAACAAAAATGTGCGCTCGCAGGCTAAAGAAAAATAAAAATGCGGCCACATGTCTCTGTATATCTGTGATATAATTTTTTTTATGGCAGAAAATAACTTCCTTATATTTTGATATTTATTTTTATGGATTTTACTTTTCATGTAATATAAGATCAAAAAAAAATTATACACCCTTCAATTTTTGTGCTAATGTAGATTTCACACATAACTTTTTTTAACATCTAACTTTTGTCTTTATGAGATAAAAAGACTCATGAAAAGTATGAAACTCTACTTTATTTTGGATTTATGTTATGGGTTTCAAATCTGTCCGGATAAATTGGGCCTAACCCATTTTCAGATAAACAATTCTCTATAATCTCACATATTACAATTATAATCTTATATTACTGTGCATACACACCTTTTTTTGACTCCTTCCCTTTAATTTGTATACAGTAATCTGTCACTACTTGAAATTGTTTTCCATGAACACCGCTAATGCTCAGATCCAAAAGCAATCTTTGAACCCTCAAGGGTAGCTCAGTTGGTAACTGAGCTTCCAAGGATTTACTTGAGTCAGGGGTTCAAACCCTGCCTCAAGCCAGAGGATGTGCCTCCCTCCTCGATTGGGGATTAGTCTCATCCTTCCACCGGTAGCGAAGCTCAATGCACCCGTTATTCTAATGAGGGGCTAGCCTATAGAGCCGTACCCCGAGGACAAGGTGACCGGAAGAGGTTGAATGAGGATACCTCCAGGTTATACCCCAAAAAAAAAAAAAAAAGCAATCTTTGATCCACGAGCATAAAACGACCTTAATTTGGGTATTTATTCATGGGTTTTATAATTCTCATTTAAGATGAGAATTGAAATTTTCCTACACACCCTTCGATTTCTGTGCTGATATGGATCCTACACATAATTTTTTCTAACATATGGGTTCCACATACTTTTTATCTCTACAACATGAGATTTCAATTCTCATGTTACATGAGAATTATAAAACCCTTTATTCATTGCGACAAAATTGACAAAATCCACATTTGTCTATACGTACGTGCGTACTATATGAAATTGTATTTTTTTTTTTTGGAGATTATGAAATTGTATTTTCATTTCCTATCAAGAATTTATTCATTTACTTTCCCAATTTGGGAGTATTCCAATGAAAAATTCGCGTGGCCTTTAAGTCATGGTTGGCACATCATGATGTGAGAGCATATATGTTAGAATTAATCAAACCGATTAAATAGGTGAAGATAATGAGGGTAGGGTCATGTGCATGCGCTAAGAGTCTATTTGTGCACAATAATGCATGTACTCATAAGAGGCCGTAATGACAGGTTTTATTATTAATGCTGTGAAATGTGATGTTTAAGCCAGAGACTCTGAATCCGGGACTGAACTGCTGGATGGAGAACGAACAAATAATTTGGTTAAGGGAGCACTTTTTTTACCGTCAATAATGTAGATAATTTATTACAGTGATTCTAAAATGACATCGTTTTGTGATGAAAATAAATGTATTTTTATAATTATAATTTGTTTCAGGGTTATAATAGTCATTTTTATTATAAATTTTTAATTTTTTAATCCAAAACGATGTCGTTCATCATTTTGGGAACGAATATAGATAATTTATCTACATTCACTTTAGAAACATCATTGAACCCTTTGGGTAAACAAAAAACTAAGGCGGTAGGGTTTGTGATTCGTTGTTTGAATCCGAAACAAAATGTTTAAATCCTAAGATGTCCCAATCAATGTTCATATCCCCATCATAGGTACAGAAAACAATTTTGCAAATGAGAAATGTTAATAATATTCTGTCTTAGAGACAGGAATGTTCAGCCCAACTAGACTGACGGATTAATCTAGATCGTATTGCTTTTGTTCATGAATATCTATTGTAAATATACCCTTAAACCTAACTTGATCGAAAACAATTTTGCATTAATCTTAAGTGCAACCCGATACGTTATTCTGAGACTACCTGTAGCCGAATTTGAACGTCGTCGGGTTGTCCGAGTGGGCCTGATTATATGGGCCTTTCACCGGATTGTTGAAGTAAGCCGATTATATGGGCCTTTCGTACAGGTTCATAAAAAATAATACACTTGTTTTTTTTTTAACATTTTTAATTATCGGATGAAATACTATGCGAGTCTTACTAATGAAGAGTGGAGTAAGATTATTAAGTGGAACCCACATGAGATTTATCTAATAACAAAAGAGTATTAAAAAAAATCAAAAATATATATTATTACTAACATTTTTCTTGCTTTAATTAGTGTTATTGTGTATACGTGAAGTATTACTTCATTTCCATTTCATACTCGGAGATTGTTTATTTTGTCTATCAGATACAAAACTTAGAGTGTTCATCAATGTCCCAGAATTTGAGTAATTTTTTAACGTTAACTGTCATATGTGTTCTTTCCTTTAGTGTAAGCTAGTCCTAAAAATCTCATTCCCTCTTTCTAGTAGTCGGTTGTACTAACCCAATCTGAAATCAAGACCCCTGTAAGATGCACCATCAATTTCTTGATTCACAAGGTTGAACTTGAGACTCAAGATCACTTGAGATTATATGTTGAAATTTCACTCATCTTTTTGACTTCTCTCTCTTGATTAATTTAAGAGTTGCTTTTTCTTGAACCAATTTTAAACCCACAAGTTATGTTATCCTCCATTTCCATATTTTCTCATTTCACCATGTGGAACTAGATAATCAAGGCAATATTTTACTAAGTGTTTTATGTTTTTGTTGTAAAAAACATTTTATGTCATTTTGACGTAAGAGTGAATGGGTCCCATTATATTTTTTTATTTTTATTTTTTTCATTATAACAAGACTCACTCATTTTTATGTGAGTGTAACAAAAATAAATTTTCTACGAGCATTTTATTAATAGTCATTTAATATATCAATTAAGACAAAGATAACAATAATAACTTTTAAGTAAGAAGGACCCTTAAATATTGTACACTAGCAAAAGATATTGCTTCATTGGGTCCTATATTTGTACTTGCGATGTTTTTCTTTTTGTCTGTTCTTGTTTTTTTTTTCAAAGATGGGTTCTACTGGTGAAGGAATATATGACTGAAAGAAAATATTAAATAAAACAAAAAGATTCAATCACGGAAAAGAAATTAGAGAGAGGGAGAGTAGGTAGAAACTTGAAGAAAAATTCTCATACAACCAATGATGACCAATTGATTTAAGGCTTAGCCGAGTAAATAATAATTATTGTGGCTTGTAGTTGTAGTCCGATGGCCTATTCTTATTTCCTAACCACAGTGACAAAACTTACCACAAACATTTTATATTTTCGGCCAATTCGTTTTTTTTTTAGAAAGAAGTATGTTTTTCCTTGCTAAAAACATGTTTAAAAATATGTATGACAATTAGATAATTCTTTAAAAAAGAAAAAAAAATTCAATTTTTTTTTTATTTTCAATACTGTTATCCAAAGTTATACCTTTTGACAAAAAAATTAAAACTAAAATTAAAAAAATATTTCATTAAAAGTACTTTTTACTAAGAAAACTTATCAAAATGCATTTATTTATTTATTTTGGATTTCATTCATGCACTCCTTTTATTTTTCAATTTGTCAAACTGTCTGTCTACGTTGCAATGTTGCAAACTAAAGAGTTTCTTGTGGGCAAGAGAGAAAGAGAGACAAAGGAACATAGAAAGAGTTGGTTGATATTGATATCTACCTATGGAAACTTTTGGAAGAAGTATTTTATAGAGATATTGAATAAATCAATAACACAAAATGAATAGAAAAGTTGAGGTAGAGGAGTAAATTAATTAATTCTTGTCGGATTTTTGGGTTTTGACTTTGACATTTACGAAACACAGAAAAATAATCGCCAATTTAGTTAGCTTAGAAATGCATTCATTATATTAATTTTCGGTTTATTGAGTCGGCTAATCTATAATGCGTCCAAACTCAGCTTTAAGCCACATATAATTACTTGCTAGGTTTTAAGCCATAGGAGCCACCATGTTGAGAGGCTCATGAAGAATATAGAGTAACTTTTAAGCTTTAAAAGCTTTCTACAAATGATTTGGTTTATGGATTATAGATGATTAAATTACGCGAAATACTAATACATAATTATCAAATGGGGAATGAAAAATCGCATTCACATGACAATCTTTTTTCTTTTCTTTTTTCTGAGTGATTTTTTGTTTGGTTCGAACACTGTCAGATTTATATTAAAGGAAACTCTCTCAAGCAATGATAGTCGATAACAGTAATATTTTCATTCACTTGTTTCTTATGATTTTCTTTAATTTTCATAATTAAGATCCTATTATAACAAGTATTTTTAAAAATACTTATTAAAAGCTTAAAAATTAAATTATATTTCAGAATATTGTATTATTTAATACATTAAAATGAAAAATCATTTTTCATTTTCAACAATTATGGGGAAAGACATTCATTATATACTATTACCAAAAAAAAAAAAGACACCCGTTAACATTTACATTATAACTATGGGGAATTATTTTTTCTATAATGAATCAATGGAGTTCAAAGTGAGTTGAGAAAAAACATCAAGGTGGGATCCATCTATTATTGTGTCCATAGGAGGAAATAATTTTCTCATGTAACCTATAACTAATACACTGTTCTCAGAAACTTAATTTATGTTCTACATGTTACTAAGTGGCACACACAAATTTAATGAAATATTTGTATCTTCTTGAGCACCACAATGTTGAATAAAATGGTCATCGGGTGGAATGAATGAAAGTAATTTTTCTGTATGCCAGGTTCATCGTAATGCCATTTGAGCTGTCATTGTTCATTAATTGTTCATCGGTCATCTCTTTTTCCCACCTCCAAGTCAAAATGCTTTCCAAGAAGGATAGCACACCATATACCGAGGTAATATATGCATTCATTATGAGTAAAAACTAAGGGTTCTATTTCTCTCATTTTATATAATATAAATAAAGTTTAAGTACACACAAAATAGAAGTAAGACCTATATTTCTTTTCTTTTTTATCTATAGGTTTTACTTATAATTTTATTTTTATTATATGAGGTAACCTTTTTCCAAGATGATTTCTCAAAAAACCATGTCCGTTGACATTTTTTATTTTAAAATTTTTAACAAGTGCCTTAAAAACACCTGTTATTCTGTTAACGTTTACTTCAAAATAAATATCCTTATATGTGCAACTTTATATTCTATACATTATACATTAGGGGTGTTCACGGTTTGGATTGGATTGGTTTTAGAAGCAAAGATCATCCGATCCAATCTCTTCAGTTTGACCATATAATCATCCATACGATTTTGATTTTTTTTCAATTCTGATCCTATCCAAAAAATTTCGGTTTGGATTGGATCGGTTTTCGGTTTTTTGAAAATCCTAAAATTTATTTCATGATTATTGTGCAAATAACATCTTTTATATATATTGGTTTTGTAGAAACAAAAATTTAAAATACAAAAACATTAGTAAACTATAATATAGTTTTTTTTTTCGGATAATGATATATGAAGCTCTACAACAATAAAATTTTGTTGATGAGATGTGACTAAATTTTTTCTTGGGTTTAGTTGATGGGTTTAGAAATATTTAGGCTATGATTAGGGAAAGATCCAAGTAGGTAGAGGGGAATCAATATATTAGATCGGTTTGGATTGGATCGATTTTCATCAACCCATCCAAAAACCAACCCAATCCAATTAAAACTTGTGGGTTTTTTTTCCGGTTTTCGATTTTTCGGTTTTCGATTTATTCGATTATCAATTTTTCGGTTTGGTCACCGCGGTTTGGATCAGTTGATGAACACTCATACTATACATTACAAAATGGCACACAAATCTAATGAAATTTTATTTTTTACTTTGGCAACACAATGTTGAATAAATTGGTCAATCTGGTGCGCAGTTAATGATAGTTATTTTTCTGTGTGCCAAGTTCATGGTAAGCCATTTGAGTGGTCATTGTTCACTAATTGTTCATTTTTCATCTCTTTGATTTTCCCACCTCCAAGCCAAAATGTTTTGCAAAAGGGTGGCACACTCGTCTACAGAGTTAATATATACATTCCATCTGAATGAAAACTTTAGCCCAATTTACGTTTTGTTTGATATTCAAGTCTGATGGTGGTTGACAAGTGTCAATGACACTATATTTTTAATGTCAAATATAGTTCAAATAATAATTAATATGATTAAAAATATAGTATTAGTTAATAAAATCCAAAAGATATTAAAATACTAACAACTGGATAAGATTTTAATCCCTTTTCATATTATTTCAGGTTTAAAATAACAAATCACCAATTCTAAGGGATAAAAGCAGTTGCAAAGTATAAAGATCAAGAAAAATAAAGAATTAATCAAATTTAATCCTCAGCGAGCTGGCACAAAATTAAAGGCCCAGTTTCAAGTCTTTAAATGGAATGGGACAAAGCCTAAAAAAAATCGGAAGACGGAGGACAGCAGAGCTCATGATGGCTGCGGCTTAGGAAAGGGAAAGCTCCGCTCCGGACCTGAGGAGAGGAGAAACGATCAAAGTTTCACCGTGGAGACCGGGTTTTATGTTTCTTTTACAACTATAGTTTCTTCTCATCTATTGTTCTTGTTTTCTTGAACATGTTAGGCTAGTTTTCTTTAAATAGTTAGGGCGAGACGGAACAATTGGTTCTTAAACGCTGTTTGCCTTTCTTATAATTTATATTAATGATTTAAAGTTAAGCAATCAATCTGTTTCTTTTTTATTAGCTTTATTTATGAATTGATCACTCGTAGATAAACATATTAGTCGTGCATGACAATATGAATGTTAGTGGATTGATTGCTAGAGTTTGTATGATCTAGGGATAGACTTGTGAATTCTATAACTGTAGGCTCATGCATTAATGCTTATTTTATAAAAAAGTACTAAGGAATTAGGCTTTTGAGTGAAATAAAGAAACAGATTACCAAGGGATTGAGGTCTAATCAAATATAGAAAGAACTGTTAATAACTTGATCTTGAATGTAATTATAAGAATAGGCAGACTCTTTAGCAAAACATTGGAGAAGTTGAGTCCTGGTTACGTCTTTTATAAAAAATTAAAACCAATTTTCTAGCATTATTATTTCTGAATTTAATTTCTTAAATATTGAAAACTAAAAATAAGTTTAAAAATTGTTTTAATTAAATTAAAATATTCTCAAACCAACCTTTCATGATCGATCCAACTTTAATTAAATAGATAAATTAGTGATTGGCCATCAGTCCTCGTAGGATCGATAACTTATTCTTATCACTTTATTACTTGTACGACTGGTGCACTAGGAGGCGGTCAGAGATGACTTAGGGGCAGAGAAACTCCATTTCGGACCTGAGGAGCGGAGAAAAGGTGAAAGTCTCATCGTGGAGACCGAGTTTTATGTTTATTTTATGAATTAGTTTCTTTTCATCTCTTTCTTTAGTTTTCTTGAATATGTTAGGCTAGTTCTTTTTATGTAGTCAGGGCGAGATGGAACCAATGGGTTCCTGAACGCTGTTTAATCCTTCTTGTAATTATTTCTCAAGTTTCAATTATGCAATTAATCTATTTTGAATTCCTAGTTTTGTTTATAATCTGTCCAATCTTGAATGGGCATTAGAATCTTGCATGTCTATAGAAATATTAATTTCTTGATTCTGTTTGATTAATTGCTAGAGTTTATATATTCTATAGAAATAGTCTTATAAATTCCATGACGCATAATTCTTGACCTTAAAGTTTCTTTTAGAAAAAAGCCCTAAGGGATTAGAGCCTTGGAATAAAATAAAGAACTAAACCCACCAGAGGATTGAGGATTCAGTTAAATTAGAAATGATTATCAATAATTGATCTTGAATGTTAATTGCATGAAAGATTAGACTCGTTAGAGAAATATTGGGAAAGTCAAATCCCTAGCTACGCCTGTCTTTAATTGAATTTATCTTGTTCTTGTTTGCGTTCTTGCATCTTAGTTATTAATCTTGAAAACTAAAAATACTTTCTTTAAAATTTTGTTCTTATTAATTCAAAATTATATTCTCCAAAACTTAAAAGATCGTTCCAACTTTAATTATATAAATAAGTTATTGCTTGATAAATCAGTCCTCGTGGGAACGACAACCCTACTCTTTACCACTTCATTACTTGTACACCCGGTGCACTTGCCGAAGTTGCAACAATGTAAAGAACCAATTCAACCCAAAAGCTTAAGCTATTGGGTGAGGCTACATTAATGATTTTATATATCTCAACACGCCCCCTCACACGAAAGCCCACTGGGCTTGAAGGGTGGACAATGCACATGCCCATCTACCTATGCAAATAAAAAAATTCCACTTGAAAAGAGGAACCCGGGACACTGGCTCTGATACCATGTAAAGAACCAATTCAACCCAAAAGCTTAAGCTATTGGGTGAGGCTACATTAATGGTTTTATATATCTCAACATACAACAACCCACTGATCAGAGTCGTACTAAGAATCAATCTACTGATGCGAATAATTGATCTAAGAATCAATCTACTAATGCGAATCAATCTACTAAGAATCGTCACTATGGGCCCGTCGTTGGTTCATCCTTTAGAACAATTGATCCTGATATTCTGGACATGCCATACGATTATTTTTTCCAAAATGATCAATCTGAGACAAGTCAATTCGTCTCAAATTATCTTCCCTCGAGCATAGTGGAATCGAAGCACACTTAAGAACGCTTGCAGAGATATCATGTCCGACGTATTTAGTACAATTATGAATTTTAATATAACCTACTGATGCGAATTCGGCAAGTTTACCGATCGTTCCAAGTAATAAAGTGATAAGTAGAGTGTCGTTCTCCACGAGGATTGAGGCACCGAAATTATAATAACTAGCCTTCTTTTGTTGGATCAATAAAAAGTGGGTTGAGAATGATTGTGATTTGCAAAGACAAAAACAATTTAAGAAAACGTAATTGATTCAAAAGCTCTTGGGAAATTAAAAATAGAGAATAAACGATGAACAAATAATAGAGAAAATATTGCAGTAAGAGAAACAAACACATTTCTGATTCCCACCTTGTAATCTGAATCAACGTTTACATTCGATTTATCCATTGATCAAACGATTCACCATCTTTTATTAGATTGGTTAACCCCTAATCCCTTAGTGACATTAACCCTATTAGAACCCTATTCCCTTAGAAATTCCTTTTTAGGTTAAACGTTTAAATCGATGAATCTTTCACGTTTGCGGTTCATGTAGCTTATCCCTAGTGCATACATGAACATTTACTTTCCTTTCTGACATGAATTAGGATCCCAATATCCCTATTGCGAACCCTAACCCTCGCAATCCCGTTAGAGTGGTCAGATCTAAAAGAATCAATAGATGAAGAGCAAAGGAAAATAAAAGCAATTAGATAAACAAATGTAAAATTGATCAAAATTACAAGGGGTTCACATCAAGGGTTGTGACCCTCACCACAATAAAGTAGATCTAGCCAACCATTGTCATGACTGATCTATAAAGATATAACATAAACTGAAAAATGAAAATAAAAAGAAAACTCTCTCTCTGAGCACGACGGCTACTTTCTGAAGAAAACTGACACGCCTTTGTAAAGCCAACTCGTCAATCAGGTCATAATTCCTGAATTTATTTTGATTAGTTTTCTATTTTCATCACAATTTCACAATTCAAGGACAACCTTTATGACGCACGCGCTATCAGTGCCAAATTTGCGATAAGGTCATAATCTCTCATTTATTGGATTAAATTTCCATTTCTATCCGAATTTGAAATTAGGATGCTGAAATCATGTCGCCCACGCGATCAGCTCCAGATCCACGCTAATCGCGCGGTGACCCACTGGAAAACTCTCTTTCTAGCGCGACTAGCATGAACACCGCGCTATTAATGCGAATTACAGTGATTTTTGTCCTTTCTTCCTGTCTTGTGGCGCGATCCGCGCCATATTCACGCTGATCGCGTGAAGCAGTTGTCCAAAAACTATCTCACTTTCATGCTTTTCTCCTGTAAAAATACTCAAACAGAGTGAAAGTGTGCCTGAAGGAAACTTATCAAGGATTCACTAAAAATATTACTTTTTATCACTGAATTACTGTCAAATTCTTGTTCTTTTTACTCTGAAATACCCATATGTCAAAGAAACATCAAACAATTCCCAGATTTAGATATTGCTGTCCCCGGCAATAAATAAGATCAAACATTAGGCAACAATATTGATGAACTATGTGAGAAGAATTTATGTCATTAATGAAATTTTCTACATGGAGAAGATTAAGAGTTATAATGCTATGCATGAGTGAACCTAGAGTTGAGAATTGCATAAATCACTTTTTGTATAAGGAATTAGAATCTAGCTCAATCACTCCTTACCAAGATAATCACTGCACTTGTCACTCTTTGTGACGGGTTTAAACTCTCAATCCATCAGTGCAATAAGACTACCATAAGCTTGATCCTATTCTCAAGTTCCTAAGAATGAGGAACATGTAAAACATGCACAATTAGATCCAAAGGTCTTTCCAGGGTTGTAAGTTGGCTTAGGCTAAGGTGGAAATATTTGTGGAAGTGGCTACTTTTCACTGTACATGAGATCGAAACACACTATTTATTTTCAGTTGTTCACCCTCAAACACTATATCACTTAGTCTTTCCCTCCTTTTTGACCTTTTGATGCTTTGTCGTTGCTCTGCAACTTCCTCATTTTGTTCTTTTTCTCTTTTGTTCTAAACTTTTGCTTTTCCCTTTACTTTAACTTCTGTGAACTTTTTTCCTTAAATTTCTATGATCAATGCTTCAATCTCATTCAGGATACACGGATAGGGATATAAGTTTAAGTGTTTTATGGTGAAATCCAACAAGAGACAGGCTAAAGCTCAAAGAGGCTAACAATGGAAATTTCTAAGGTCAGCTATTTGGCCAAGTAGTTAACAAGAAAGAAGTGCCTTTATCATTTCAGATCATGCATGTATCACAGAGAAACATATCAAGTTGTAGAGTATTATCTAGGGGTGGCAATTTGGGACACGACCCGCGAACCCGACCCGGACCCGACACGAATTTTTCGTGTTTAGGTCAACCCGTATAATAAATGGGTCGTGTTCAGGTTGAAAATAATAACCCACAAAAATTCGTGTCGGGTCACGGGTTAACCCGTGAACCCGCTCTAACCCGTAAAAATTATTTTTAATTTAATTTTTTAAGGATATTATAGTCATTTTACTCTATGGTATAAAAGGAAAAGAATAACTTAGGGTTTCAACTTTCAATTCAACACCCATCTCACGGCAGCAGCTCTCGCATCTTTTTCTCTCAAATGCATTTTCGTCTCTGTGGTTGCAACCGAAATAGATTCTTTCGTCTCTCAAACTAACTTAGGCTAAGATTCTTTCGTCTCTGTGCGTAAACAACCTTTCAAGTCCGTTAGGAACCACCTCAGGAAGGGTGGAGGCTGGGCTTAGTCCCTCACCGTCAGCGGAACTCCTTGTGATTTGTTTCTTTTGTTCGTTTAAGATTTGAATCTTTTGTCTTTTTTTTTTAATTTTTTCCTTTTTCTGTTTTTGGAGGTGCTTTTTTACTGATTGTGGTTTGATGTATTTCTGGGCTTTCTATGAATAATTATTTGTATATATCGTTTCTTAGCTAATAGTTTTGTTTTTTCTCGTTTCTTGTTTGGCAACATAAGCCATTGAAAAGTTTTGTTTTTATCGGTTCTTTTTTATCGTTTTTTATATATATTCACCGATTCAAAATTGGTTCTATCAAGATGCAATGGGTGTCCAATTTGTGGGAGATTAGGCTGCTTTGGTTTCTTTTGTTTTGTCTTATATCCTTATATATATGTCCCACAATTTGGTTGATTCATGTATGTCAAGGTAATTCAATCTATAATATTTCAACATAATATACAATTTGATTTGAATTGGATAACAGATGTAATATGCTTTAAAGTAATTTCATTTTATGTTTACTTGGGTCGGGTCGTGTCGTGTAAAAACAGGTTGTGCTCAAATTCGGGTTGTTTCGTGTCAACCCGTGTAATTAGCAGTCGTGTTCGGGTTAAGTCTTATAATACAGATTGTTAATCGTGTCGTGTTCGGATTTAGCCTATTCGTGTTCGTGTCAGAACCAGGTTGACCCGAACCCGACCCATGAACACGAATTGCCACCCCTAGTATTATCACAGTGAGTGAGGTCTCTCTACAAGGAAAAATTATTGTATAGACTCAAACCTCACGGCTGTGCAATCAAACAAGAATCTAAATTCGATATCATCACATATCAACTGTAACTCTCAACAAAGAATTCAATCAAACGAGCAATAATAACTCTTATACTTCAATGCATTACTCAAAACATTTATCCATTATGACTTCTCACAAAGTATCTTATATGCTCTCTAAGATTTAATCATCTTATTGCATGAGTAGCTAACACATATCCAGGCATGTTGCTTAGAGAACTTCTTCTATAAAAACACAATTAGCAATAGAAATTGAGACAAATGGTTCAGATATCTCTCTAATTCAGAAAAAAATTTCTGTTAGAGGTGTTCCTCTGTACCGCATGTGGTGCGCCCAATTCCCAGATTTAGAACATTGCGGTCCCCAACAATAAAACTAAACTAGGCGAAGAGTAAGAAATTCTGTGCAGGTAACACACACACTGGTTAAAGCATCAACTCAACATAACTCAAAAGATATCTAAACATCATAATAAAATTAAAACAAACACAAAGGAAAGGAAAGGAAATAAAATAAAAACGAATAATATCTTGTTTAGTATGACCAAGATAAGAATAATAAGAAATTGAAGCATCAAACCTATTGCAACTGATCGAGTACACCTTGCATACCTAAAAAGAAAAACCAAATTTTATGTCTTTTACATATAACATAAATTATGTAGAGGATATTAAAAGAGGAGAATTACATATAACATAAATTATTAATCAAAGTCATCAACTAATCTGCGCTGAAGTCATTTTTATTGATATTACATAACAATACGTTTGTGACATTAATTAAAGATATTTTTTATGTAAATAAAAATTAAAGATATTCTTTTTTATAGGTTTGGGTATTGAAAGAAGTAAATTTCAGAAGGAAAGAACTCTAGCGGAACTATTTTACATTTGATGTGTTATCTTTTTTTTCTAAATTAGTTTAGTATTTTTGGTTATAGGATTATTATAAATTTAAAAATCATATGGAGTTATATGAACTTTTCCAATTTTGATTACCTTTTTATTTTAAACAAAATAAATGTATAGCTTTATTAGTATTATATGCAAATTCTTTTTCTAAAACATAAAATTCGAATGTTTCTACACGCTTTTTATATATTGTAATAAAACATAATGAGCTCCCAAATTTTGTTTTATTATTGATTGGAAAAGCTAAATCACACGGAAATAAACTTAAAAAAGTAAAAGTAACGTAAAGAAGAAAGGAACATGTTTTATTATTAAATGTATATACCTTTACGTTTACCAAAAAAATATGTATACCTTTATTTTTTTAAGATAATAATAACGTGCCCTACTTTACAAGTACATGGTCTAGTTTAGAAAAACTTAGAGAAGAGAATGTCATGTGTGGCACATTTTTGTTTTATCATGTGTCCTTTAATTAGTGCATGTAACTGAAATATGAGAAAAAATATAAATGAAACAAATATTTTTTACTTAAAGCAAATAACAGGAAAATAATGTGAGTGAAATGATATTCCAAAAAAAAAAGGGAAATTAAGTTAAAAAAAAATTATACAATGAGAGTATTTGAACCTATGATCTCATATACAATGAGAGTATATGAAGACATTAAAATATACCACTTGAATTCAATGATATAAAGGATAATTGCAGTTTAATTAATGGTCTTGAACTCGAATTCTATTTATAATTGTGTTAAAAAACTTAGTATAAAGATGAAAAAATAATTTTGGGAGAATCACCCTTTATAATGAATCTCACAATATTAAAATCAAACTAATCGATCGGTAATAGATGAACCGATGCAATAAAAAAAATTAGTAAAGAAATACGAGGTAGATACAAATCAAGAGAAATAATATAGTAAATCCCAACATTAAAATGTCAAAGGTACAATTAAGCCAATAACGATGTGTTTTCTTAGGCAAATAAAACATTTAAAAGACACAAGTCGAGGCTTGGTTTTTATGAGGCGGTAAAAGCCGGCGTCAATAAACTAAAAAGTAGGCTCTAATTGAATGAAACGTAGCTATTGCTATCGACTTCCAACTACTCAAAGACCCCCAACTGCCCTACCATGCACGCCAAAACATACACGAAAAACAACACACACATACACACTCTTACTCTTACCCCATTTTTTTTCTTTAACTCTCTTTTTCATGTAACTCACTCTTCTAAAGTCACCTCTATTTCTCTCTCTTCTTTTCTTATATTAATTAAATATTTCTTTCCTCAAAATTGTTCACCAACATCATCCTCACCCTCCTCCTTTATAAACCCCCACTTCACCCTCTCTCTCTCTTCATAACATTTCTGAGCTATCTAATATCTTTAGCTAGCTCATCCAAACCACTCTCTCTCTCTCTCTCTCTTCCATTCTATTTTTCATGGTCATGGGAGTCTTTCGTTGTTTCGAACCAATCTCCAAATGTAGCACAAAAGAAAGATCAAACCAAACCGTGGCTTCAGATTTAGATGGAACCCTTCTCGTATCTCGAAGTGCTTTCCCTTATTACTTGCTCATTGCTCTTGAAGGTGGTAGCATCTTAAGAGCACTAGTTCTTCTAGCCTCTGTCCCCTTCGTATACTTCACGTACCTATTTATCTCCGAAACCGTGGCCGTTAAAACATTGATCTTCATTACCTTCGCGGGTTTAAAGGTCAGAGATATTGAGCTTGTGTCAAGGTCAGTGTTGCCAAGGTTCTATGCAGAGGACGTTCATCCAGAGACATGGAGAGTGTTCAATTCCTTTGGTAAACGATACATTGTCACCGCTAGCCCAAGGTTGATGGTGGAGCCTTTTGTTAAGACCTTTTTGGGAGCTGATAAGGTGCTTGGGACAGAACTGGAGACAACAAAATCAGGAAGGTTAACGGGGTTTGTTAAGGAACCTGGTGTACTTGTTGCTGAGCACAAGAAAACAGCTCTTGCCAAGGAATTTGGCCCTCATTTACCAGATTTGGGACTGGGAGATAGTGTTTCTGACCACCAATTCATGTCAATTTGCAAGGTATAATTAATATATATGTATATACTTATGGCACACGTTATTTTTATAGCCGTCTAAGGATTAAAAGCCTTACAACAAAATTTTGTCATTACTTATATATAACATCTTAACTATCTATTAAATTAGAATTGTTATTCTTAGATACAAATAAGATTAAATATTTGTGAGTATAACTTATATAGGTATGAAATGATACTGACTCAATAAATAAATAAATAAATAAATATAAGGAAAAATGTTTATCCTTTAAAATGACATAACTTATATCCTTTCACTCTCACAAAGAAGTGAGATCCACATCTTTATTTTTTTTATCAACTATCTCTCCTCCTTTATCTATCTCTTTCTCTCACTTAAAATGACACAACTTTACATCTTTAAAATGATACACACTTTAACCATAAATATATATATATATATATATATGTGTGTGTGTATGTATGAGTTATTTTGACATTAACAGAAGAATAAGAAATCTTACATTTATTCTTAATCATTAATTACTTGTATCTGATGGCTTAATTACATAAATAAAAAATTAGAACAGATAGATATAAATAGAATCAACAATCAATATTGAAAATATAATTTACATTAGTGTAAAATGATATATATATATATATATATATATATATTAGGTTAAATTTCAGACAATAGAACTCCAAGGTTTAATTCATGAATTACATCTTTGTTCTTGACAATGTGCATAGTGAGAATTTTATAACACCAGCTCCTATAGATCCACATAGTAAGTCTGCGCATGCGGAAGTTTAGCAATAGTTTTTGGGAAAAGTGTGTATAATTTTAAAGGATGTAAAGTTGTGTTATTTTAAGAGAGATAAAGAGATAAAGAGATAGATAAAGGAGGAAAGAGAGTTGACAAAAAAAATAAAGGTGTGGATCTTACCTCTTTGTGAGAATGAAAGGATATAAGTTGTGTCATTTAAAAGGATAAACAATTTTTCCATAATTTTTCTTGGACATAATGTTGTTTTCATTCATTCTTTTTCAACGTCCCATATATTTTGGATGTGACGAAGCAAGTAATGGAGCTTTGTGAGCTGTTTTTTTTAGCTCGATAGAGCTACCACGTACAATTAAGACATTATGATTAGTAATTAGATTGTCCCCGATTTATTTCATGTTTGGTGAGAGCATTAATAACCGCCACATATAATTTTTTTCATCTGTATATGTGTAATGAGCCTATCTTCCCAAACCTATGTCTGCTTTTGTGTATTTATATTTTCTCTCGTGGCATAACAACTCCTCCTGTCTTTTTCGATAATTACTACCCTCAACTTTTTATTGGGTCCCACAATGTCCATTAATGGATACACCTTATAACAGCTTGTGTTTCGAGCTGGCTATGCTTATGCTTTTCAGTTTTCTCTCGTCGTAAGTCATGATCCTTAGCTACTTTGTTCTGTATACCACTAATAATTGAAAGATCTCTACTTGGTTTTTTGCTCCATTTATAAAACAAATTCAATTTAGATTGAGGACCTTTGACACTTTCCATGAGTTCCTCATGTCCAACCAATTTTTAACACTCAGTCCAAGCCTTATTGTTTGTACCTCACCTAAAAAATATGACAAGTGCAATTCACATCTCCCTGAATAGTTCCTTATCATCAATGAGAAAGCACAATCCTTATGACATCCCCTATTGACTTACCCTGAAAAAATTTATTTCCCTTAGGGGGTTGATTGGAACCATAGGAAAGTGGAGTTAGATTTATATTTTTAACCATATTTAGTATCAATGAAATATAAGAAATTCTCATTCAAATAATTTCCGCAGTATTTGAGTTTGTAATTACATATTGGGAAAAAAAAAATCCCTCCCAATACATGGTATTTTTTTTCCCTTGAATTCTGATTCTGATTTTTAAGTTTTGGGACTAAAATGCCCTCTTGTTTCATGACTGACATATAATATTTTAAAAAATGATGGATAATTTTATTTATTTTTTGAGATTACAAGGAATTGAACACAGCACCCTACATTACATACACTTCTAACACACACATCTCACATCACTAGACTAACCCTAGTGGTAAATGATGGATAATTTGATAAATTCAATTCACATTCTTATTAATATTTTACAATCAACTAAACCGTAGCATCAATCAAATTAACCCAACTTTTCTGACAATATTTTGGGCTACCAAATATTTTTTCGTTATTTTTCTGGGCAAAATATTTTCCTACCATATTCCTATAAATCATTTTTTCTCGGTAAAAAAACTATCTCTTGTATCAAATACCCTCTTACTATTTACCAAAAAAAAAAAAAAGCCCTCTTACTAATTATTTGTTATATAACCGGATTCTTGGACTTTTTGTAAGTAAATAAATAGTGAGATATGTCTCTCAAATTGTTTTAGGGCTTTATTTTTATTATGTTACTAACATAACTTTTCTACGCACGTAATTTTGTGTGGGTCTCATCCTTTGATTTTTTTCTCTCCTCTCTTTTCTCAAATGTGTGAATAGATTTATTATGTTACATCATGTAACATAACAAACATAAAACCCATTGTTTTATCACACATAAAAGATGGATGAGATTCACTTTTATTCTTTTTCTCTTTTTTTCTTAGTAAATCTCACCCATATTTTTTATAAAATAAAATTATCTTATATAAAGTATAAGAATATATTTCACAAATAAACATTAGAACAATATTATTATCCTAGATCCATTTATTTATAATATTTCCACATTACAATATTATGACCCACCTTCCAATAAGGCTTTATGGGGACTAATAAGTTTAGTGGTTGTGACAGGAGAAGCCAAAATTAAATGAAATTGTCACTATCTGCTTGCTTTTCATGTGTCCAATCAAGTTAATTATTGACTTTATTTTCCCTTGCAGGAAGGATACATGGTACCAAGGACAAAGTGTGAGCCATTACCAAGAAACAAGCTTCTAAGCCCAATTATATTTCATGAGGGTCGATTAGTTCAAAGGCCAACCCCTTTAGTTGCACTCTTGACCTTCCTATGGATGCCAATTGGTATTATACTCTCCATTTTAAGGGTCTACCTCAACATCCCTTTACCTGAAAGAATTGCTTGGTACAACTATAAGCTGCTAGGAATAAGAGTCATAAGGAAGGGTACCCCTCCACCAGCACCAAAGAAAGGTCAAAGTGGAGTCCTATTTGTTTGTAACCACCGTACTGTTTTAGACCCTGTGGTTACAGCAGTTGCACTCGGAAGAAAAATTAGCTGTGTCACATACAGTATAAGCAAATTCTCTGAATTAATTTCACCAATCAAAGCTGTGGCACTCACAAGGGAAAGAGAGAAAGATGCTGCAAACATCAAGAAATTGCTTGAAGAAGGTGACTTAGTGATTTGCCCTGAAGGTACCACTTGTAGAGAACCATTTCTTTTGAGGTTCAGTGCACTTTTTGCTGAACTAACAGATAGGATTGTTCCAGTTGCTATCAACACAAAACAAAGTGTGTTTTATGGAACATCAAGTCGTGGCTATAAACTCTTAGACCCTTATTTTGTGTTCATGAATCCCATGCCCACATATGAGATCACTTTCTTGAATCAGTTACCCTCAGAGCTTACCTGCAAGGGTGGGAAATCTGCAATTGAAGTTGCAAATTACATTCAAAGGGTTCTTGCTGGGACTTTGGGGTTTGAGTGCACCAGTTTAACAAGGAAGGACAAGTATGCTATGCTTGCAGGAACAGATGGAACTGTTCCATCTAAAAAGAAGGCTTGAAAAAATGAAGAGGGACAAAGTAAATCCCTTTAAATTTCTCTTTTGGTTGTCAAAGTGTTTCCAAAATGCTTAGAATTATCATAGCAATAAAAACTCAATGTGTTTTATGCCCATATAAATAACAGTTTATGTATATTGTTATTCTGAGAAATACAAAATTATAGTTTCTGTTATGGGGTCAGTCTTGAAATATAGTTCATCTTTGTGGTTCTATAATCTACATGATTAGTTCTTTTCTACCATGTATGATAGTTATGGCAAATATAGTACTGAATACCAATGATATTAAAATGGGTTTAACTTCTATAATTTAACATGATCAGAAAAATTTTCCTACACTCACAACATTTTGTGGGGCTCACAGCAAAAAAAATAAAAAATTCTGTCACGCAAAACGAATCTCTATATCATAACACAAATATTTTTTCTATAACATAACTCTTATAAAACCCTATTAAAATTGGTATGCTCATCGATCAGGCCAATGTATTGGATAACCAATCACCAGATATTGGTTTAATTGTATGATCCAATTATTTTATGTAATTCTATAATTTATATTAAAAAATTATAAATATACTTAAATATCTATAAAAATATGATAAAAAATTTCAAATATTATTAATATAAAAATAATAAATCACACATTATTATCTAATAAAGGGTCAAAAAAAAATATAATGATCGTGATAAGAGGTTTCAGGTTCAGACATCTTTAGTTACAAATCAAATCAAATTTTCTTGCATAATGCATAATTAAGATAATATTAATATTATAGATACATAATTTATATAAGTCAACAAGCAAAAAATATTTAAATATGTTCATTATAATTTTTTTTTTAATTTTTTTTTTTGATTGAATCCGATTATCAATTAACCGATCAGATCATTAATTTTCATGAAAATCGAAAGACTTTCATGAAAACCGAAAGGATCACATGATACATGGTCAATAAAATTCTGCACTCAAATCAATTATTTGACCGATTTATCAATTTTTAATCCATCCGGCCAAGCCGGTCTGCTTTATTAACATTGCTGAATCCTGATGGAGATGTGGCATATGATATCATAATGTACATCGATTTTCACGGAGCAGTAAGCGCATTGCATTAATTTGCAGCCAAGTCTAGCTAGAAAGCTGACAATGAGGTCTAAATCTAAATAAATAACTTGTACTACAAATGTATACATGGGACAGTTAATATGATCTTTATGTTACAGGGAGGCATGTAGCAAAATTCTACGGAACTATAAGCTCAGGCAACAGTATGCATCCAATTAGCTTGAAATTAAGATAAAATTCTCATAAAAACTTAAACAGAGTAGCTAAGTTAACTTGGATTCACTGTGATGTTTTTATAAATGTGCTTAACTTTATCATAGAAACAAAAAGAGGAGAATAATAATGGAATTCATTTGGAAATTACACTCTCTATCAGTCCCTAATTAAACTTCTATTTTTGGAAGAACAAATATAATCTTTTTTGCAACCAAATGACACACTAATGGAAGGAGAAGATCAACTTAAGTAGTTTAGGGGATGTATGATTCATTGTTTTAATTTTTAGTTTTGATAAACTTACATAATAATTAGAAAAATGTCCAACCATTTCTTAACAAGTTTTTTAAAAGAGGAATAGTATGAAAACAAGATGACGTTTTATAATTGTTCCATTTAACCTGCAACCCTCTGCGGCTATCTATTTCATAAATATCGTTGATCGTCGGATCCCACATTATGAACAGTGATCTAAGTACCCTTTGCAACTATTCTCTCTATGATGCTATATCATTCATCAGATCCCGTATTGAATATGATTCCTCACGTATGTATTTGTAAGATTAACAATAATCAAAGAGGAGGTTACAAATTTTTTATTTATAAATTATATTATGTATTTCCGGTAATACATTCTTAGCTGATTTTAATTTTGAAAATATATAATTGAGTTTATAAAAATTTGTAAATAGAATATTTTCCATAATCCAATGATAAAAAAATGTATGCATAAGTACCATTACTAAATCTTAAATATCTATTAAAAAAAAAATCAATCTTAAGTATACAGTCCAGCTATTATTGCATTGCTAAAACATAGTTTACTCTGCCAAATAACATTTACTATCTAGCTTATGGATGAGATAAATGTTCCTATTTGGCAATAGTTAAAAGAGCATACACTCCTAAAAAAAATAATCAGTACCTGAGAGCTTATGCACAGTGAAAAGTGTTAAGCCAACTACAGGATGAACCTAACTTGAAGGGGTGCCATTTATGGATGAGATAATGTTCAATTAAATAAGAACACGTGGTCCTTCAATTCATTAAAGCCGGAGGATTTGGTACCACAGGGTATAATTCAATACGCACGTGGAAGTGTCAGGCTGTGATCTCGTCAAGTTTACTTCGTGTATGGTTCGAGTTCTGGTACCTTTCCAAACATGGATTCAAAATTCAGGTACCATCATGTTAGAATGTGGATTTTCCTTAATAGGATGCTGCAGTTTGGAGAGCCATTCGTGTTACCATTGTTGGGCCGTGCAGAGGAGTTCGGGAGAGATCGTTAGTTATACATCAAGTGAGTAATAATATTAAATGAGTTTGAAATATTATAATCAAATCCAAAATTTTAAGATATTACGTGCATGGATCAACCAATGTGGATTTTTTACTCAATCATTCACATTTGGATTTGTCAATGTCTTCCCTTCAAGTGTGAGTCCTAAGTCCACATTCTTTTCTCCCTCAATGTGATACCAATTGTTGAGTTGTGTAAGGGGAGCTCATGGCGGAGAAAGACTGATGGGCCAAGTGAACAATGATATTAAATGGATTTGGAACACCATAATCAAATTCAAAACCTTAATGCATTAGGTGCATGGGTCATTTGGTGCTCTCTTAATTCATTTTTAACCAATGTAGAATTTTCTCACACAATTATTCACTCTTAAATTCCTCTATATAGTCATCTTACCTACAACATTCGGAGGCTAATAAATGTGAATTTGCAGTGTATTATAAAACAGAACGATGTGAAATAAGTATTAGTGTATACTTGGCCCGTAATCAGGATTTTAACGTTGGGGGCATGAGACTAAAAGATTAGATATTTCACTAAAAAAAATGATTATAATTAAAGCAATTATTTCAATCGAACATATCAAAATGTTAAGTGAAGGTTCATAAATCCTTTTTTAGACTCAAAGCATGGACAATGCATCATGTACATACCTATGTTTTCATTAGAAAATGGGTGGCCGTAAAATTTTGATACAATATAAACAACCATTTCAACTCAACTATCATTTTAAAATTGCATTATTGAAAGAAAAAAAATTAAAAATGAATTAAAATGTTGTATCTTCCTGAATTTATGTCAGTGCTTCTAAGCTTCACCCAATTCTTTGCTTTCCTTACTTGGGCTTAGCCCATTAGATAAAATTATTGGACCAATGGCATTCTCGTTCCTCCTTTCTCCCAGATGTCACGATTCTCTGTTGCTCCTCCTCTTTAATCACTCTACTTCAATTCCTAATAAGCACATCCTAGTGTACAATTTATGATACACTTCAACTGGGTTTTCCTTGGATTGCTAGTAGTTTCATGATGCACCTCAACAGGGAAACAATGAGCCAACTAGATGCATACAAATCAATATTGTTGTACTTTGAAAGATAAGGAAATCATTGAATTTACTTTATGAAAGTAAATAAAAATATTTTAATTTGGTTTCATCATTGATAGCATGCCTTTTGTCTAATTAGAACTTCGAATCTACTTATGGTGGTATATCTGAACGTTTAGCAGAACTTACAAAATTTTGTGCACTTCTACTTTCTGATAAATCCTTATTATAATGATGTTAAGAGAGTATGGTAAAGGTGTATCATTATCCTTTAAAAGGGCTTCTTCCATTACTTGATTTTTAGTTTTAGCAGGAGTATTCATAAATTTAAATTTTTTTTTTTTTGAAAATTAAATTTAAACTTTTAGTATAAGCCTAAAATCGTCATTAGATTAGATAAGCTATGTCACCTTTTCGTTTGCAGCTAAAATTATTTTTCCCAACTCCAAGGGGTGGCAAAGCTGAAAGTGAACTGTTCCGAGAAGCAAACTGTTGGGTTGAAAGGTCTCTATTTTGGATCTCAAGTGAAGCAATTTAGAGTTAGTGACAAAAAATTTCATGTTTTACTCCATGAAGAAAATTAATCTCATCCAAATAGAATAAAAAAAAAATCTGTAATTTCAGCATAGGTAAGAATTCTAGTTCTCCGTTTCATTACTATTTTAACTTCCAATGTGCATACCTTTTCCGCTGTTTACAATTTCTACATGATTTAATAGTAGGACTTGCCATTGCTTAGACATTGTCATTTGATTTTTTATGATTGACAGAAGGTTATCTATTTTATTTTATTTTTATCAAATGCATATAAAACTTTGAATATCCTCATCTTCAATTTAGCTTCTTTTCCACTGATCTCACGAACTATTGCAAGTAGGGGTATGCATGGGTTAGGCCGGGTCATATTTTTATGCCAACTCAATTCAACTTGATTTTTATAGATCAGGTATTTTAACTCGACCCGCTTTAATTTGATCCAAGTCAGGTCTAATGTGGTTTGAATTTTTTTGAATTAGTTCAGAACCGGGTCGGATCTAACCTGACTTGGTTTCTGAAGTAGGTCAAATCCGACCTGATTCGTTTTTGACTTGGTTTCGTCACAAAATTTTGTCGAAATTTCTACTTTGCAAACGATGGAAATTTTGTCACAAAATTATTTTTTCGTCAGAATATTTTTGTCAAAACGCGATAGAATCTTTTCTGTAATGAAAATTTTTACAAAGATAAATTTTCTATCAAGATTTAGTTTCCGTCAAAAAATTTGACGAAAATGATTTTCTCCATCAAATGTTTTCAACGAAAAAAGAATTCCATCAAAAATTTTGACGGAATGTTTTTCGTTCAAAATTTCGATAAGAATTTGTTCTGACGGAAATTTTGATGGAAATTATTTTGAGGGAATTGTTTCATTCGAAACTTTTGACGAAGTTTAGATTCTCTAAAGAATTTTGACGGTATATTTTCTCCGTCAAAATTTTTTATCGAAATATTTTTTTTCAAGAATTTTTACGAAATATTTTTTGTCAAAAATTTTTACGAAAAACTTTGACATAAATGTGTTCCGTTGAAGATTTTGATGAAAATATTTTTTATCAACAAACTTGACGAAAATATGTAGTTGGAAATTTCCGGTAGAAATGTGTTTCGCTAAAAATTGGGACGAAAATTTTTTTTTTGTCAAAAAGTTTAACGAAAATGTTTTCGTCGAAAACTTTCGCCGAAATTTGAATTCTGTAAAGAATTTCGATGAAATTTTTTACCGTAAAAAAATTTCGATGGAAATATTTTTCGTCGAAATTTAGATTCCGTAAAAAAATTTGACAAAAAAATTTTTCCGTCAAATTTTTTTACAGAAATGTTTTTAGTCACAGATTTTGATGAAAATATTTTTTGTAAAAAATTTTGACGTAAAGGTTTTACGTTAAAACTTTTCTTTTAATGTAATTGTGATTTTTTTTTCTTTTTTTTTTCCACATAATGGATATGGGTCAATGGGTCATTATTAAAACAAGTCATGTCTAAAACTGACCAAATAAAAGTGGGTCGGTGTTTAAACCCAGTTCAAAAACAATAGTTATTTACGGGTCAGATCAATGGCCGGGCAAGTGAACCAATTTTTTTGCAGACCCCTAGTTGCAAGGAGGCGGTTTCACATGGTAGGGAGGTTTTAATACTATTTGTGCTAACTCTTAGTGTTAAACCCCTACAGAGGCATCTGCAGTTTGTGAAATTATTCTCCTCTTGAAGGATTCAATCCAAAAAATATTTCATTGTAGCAAATTGCATGAGAATTTTTAAAAACAAATTCCGCTTCTAAAGTTTGTTCCTGATTATAATTAAATATTCACAACCTAAGGAATACTTCTCGCTGAATTCTCTCTATAATGCATTCATAATTTCATGGCTTTAACGTGGGTTCACCTAAAAGAATTATCTCTACATATCAATGACATTAAGTGTCACCGTACTAAGCCAGTATAAACACGACGCTCAACTACTATATAAACATAGGCTTCAAACCAAGTATGATCATCTTTCCCATCTTGACTTAGTCATATCACTCATCTACTGACTTGAATGCCAGAGTGTCTTGCAGATACCTATCACAGTCTCTCCAATCAACCCAAAGATCCAGCCTCGATCACTACATTCTGCAGAACTGTTGAAGCATCACGTGAAGACTTCAACTCACTACACCAACCCCAACAAGATATACCAATGGATCAGGTTCAACCATATGTGATCCAGCTCAATTATTATTAGACTGATCGTTAACGCAATTTGTATGATCTAACTCAAGTTTTAGGAGGGAAATCCCTAATAATTGCAACTAAAAAAAAATTTTATCTTATTGATTTTATTTTCAAATATTTTACGTGATTAGTGTAGACAATTGTGCACACATTTAGGGTGCAACTAATTACACATGTGGTACACAGCTGTCACATGGCAAGCTCTAGTGGGCTAAGCAAAATAATTGATCCAAACTAAACTGAATTGCATTTTTCTAAACCAATTTTGAGAAACAAACTAGTTTTATAAACTAGATTGAAAATTAAATCGAACCAAAAGAATTGATTTGATAAACAGGTTCAAAAACAAGTTCATAAAAGGTTTACATGCCTAAACTGGTTATGAAATATAAACTAGTTCTGAAACATAAAGTGGTTCTGAACTGGTTCTAAAACATAAAGGGATTCTGAACTAATTCCAAACTGATTTGAAAAAAAAAAAAAATAGATCAGTTCGGTTCAACCAAAAAAGTAGTTTGGGTATAACCATGTCCACCTTTAGCGCATGTACCACAAGAACAACTAGTTGTGCACCAGGTACATGCTCTACTCACGAGAACAAGTCAGATGGCACCATTGTGGTCATTTGTGGCACTTATCAACTAATATGTGCAATATAAGGTTCACTATTGAGATCATATTACCAAATTGTTAATGACAAATCCTCAATTTCAGCAACGTCCACGTACTACTTGCGAATTTGAAGTCATTTTGATAGGAACATACAAAGGTTATGATCTTTTAGACAATTGAAAGAGAGGAAAAGAGGCGAGGCAATTGAAAGATTATGATCATTGAAGTTTGCATATCAAAAAAGTTTAGAACTAGTTATAAATCATAACCTGGTTTTGAACCATGAATCGATTCGGGAAAAATAAAATTAATTCGGATAAAATAAATATTTTGATTCTTTAAACTAGATCGATTTGAATTTATTCAGTTCGATTAAGTAAAAAAAATTAGTTCAGGTTATATCATGCTAATCCATAGTTCACGTGATAAGCTTATGTGAACTGCACAACTCAGACACACTACCACGTGCTTGTTGCACGTAGTATATAGAGATTGTTTGGATGAGTTTTTTTAATAAAAAATTATTACCTGCTTTTTTTCTAGAATGAATTCTTCTAAGAGTTACAATTATTTTATGTTTGGCTGAAATAAATAAAAAGTACTTTTAAATAAGAAAAAATTAGTTGGATGTTGAAATTAATAAACTTTTTTATATATAAAATTACTAAAAAGGATATGTGATAGTCGTGGAGTGGAGTTGGGATAAAATTAAATTTTTAAGAAATTATTTAATTTTGGTTGCTGTTTTTTTCTTAAATAAGAAACCTAACTTCTAAAAAAAATATTATTTTAACTTTTTTTTAAAATTATGGATTTCCTGGAAAAAGTCATCGTACTTTTCTCCAATTTTTTTTTTTTTTTGAAATTACTATCTAAACACATAAGATAGCTTATAATGACTTTTTTAAAAAATCTGCTTTTTTTTTAGGAAAAAAACTCATCCAAACACCCACATATAAGCAACTAGTTGTGCACATATTGTGTACACAACGACTTACGTTAGTTCCGCAGTACATGTTAAATCAGCATTTATTCGATATTTATGCTGTATTAATGCATCTGGGTTTTAATCATAGTGGTTAGTTGGAAGGCCCTAATAAGGTGTAGATCACGTTTCTAGATTGCGGGGACCTTAGTGGGTATGATTCTGATGGCTCATATTCACTACCTAAAAGTTTATTGGAGGAAAATATCACAGCTTGAATCCTTACAAGAGAAAAGCCTCTAGTCAGGAATCCGAGAAATTGAAAATCTCTCATTGGTGTTATCAAAAAAATAATAATAATAAAATAATAAAAAATCTCTCATTGGATTCTTGATCATGTTGTGCACTGTTTATTCATTATGGCATTTGCAAATTTGCTTTTTTCTTACCATGATATGATTAGTGGATTGACAATTATTAGCGTGCGTGTGAACTTTGATGCTTTCTGTTCTGCTTGGACCTTCATTGTCTTCATTTTTGTCAATTTTTTAAATGAATATATTTTACAATAACCGCCCAAGCGTATTCGTAAGTGTCCTAGTGGATGATGCTGATGATGTTAATTGGTAGACTCTTGCTTTGAAGTTCTTTCAACAAAAACAAGGCAAAAAGAATAGATAAGAAAAAGCGGTCACTACTCACTAGGAAACAATTGTTGGGTCAAAATTATCTTGTGCTCTTTTCACGGGGGTTCGAAACCTTTTGTAAATGGATCATCTCATGTGGAAAAATAGTCATGTGTGTTAAGAGTGTTAGTCCCACATTGTGTGTGTCTCATTGTGTTAAGAGTGTTAGTCCCACATTGTGTGTGTTTCATTGTATTCTTCAATTGGTTTGCTATATAATAGAACCAATGTTGTGTAGTTTAACATAACAAGGATTACTATCAATTCCTCTTGTATCTTGATATTTAACATGGTATCAGAGCCTAACAAGAGGAATCTTAATCCGCTTAACTTAGTTCACTTTTCCATAATTTCAATATGGTTATAGAGAGATATCACCCTCCTTGAGGGATTCTCGTTGTTATTTCTTTTTCGGGTTTTTCTTAGTATGCTCTGTGACTGCAGCTTAGACTGATCTGTCACATCAGAAAAGAATGATCCTTGGGAAGCTGTTGGGTTGACCGCCATTGATCGACCACCGTTGACTGCCGTCTCCGTTGACTTTTTTGATGACTTTCTGGCGACTTTTCTGACGACCCACTAGCGTCTCCGACGACCCACCGCCGTCTCCGGCGACTTTTCCGATTATGTGAAGTTTTTTTTTTTTTCATCTTCTTTCTTCCCAAGATGGACTATTTATTCTATTCATCGTCCTCTTGAGGGGGAGCACTTTCCATGTTGCTGATGGTCATTCCAGCACAGTTGTCTTTGCCGATGATAATTCCGGCTCCGAAGTTCCTCTTGAGGGGGAGCACTTTCCATGTTGCTGATGGTCATTCCAGCACAGTTGTCTTTGCCGATGATAATTCCGGCTCCGAAGTTCCTCTTGAGGGGGAGCACTTTCCATGTTGCTGATGGTCATTCCAGCACAGTTGTCTTTGCCGATGATAATTCCGGCTCCGAAGTTCCTCTTGAGGGGGAGCACTTTCCATGTTGCTGATGGTCATTCCAGCACAGTTGTCTTTGCCGATGATAATTCCGGCTCCGAAGTTCCTCTTGAGGGGGAGCACCATCCATGTTGCTGATGGTCATTCCAGCACTGTTGTCTTTGCCGATGATAATTCTGGCATCTTCCATACCGTCGTCCATGTTGCTGATGGTCATTCCAGCACAGATGTCTTTGCCGATGATCATTCCGGCATCTTCCATGTTGATGTTCATTCCGACGCCATTTTTAGCACATTGTTGATTTTTGGTTTCTCATATAGGAGATTTATTTTGATGTTATGTTACTTGGTCATTTCATTTTGTTGATGTAGCACTGTTGCTTTTGGTTCCTAATAGGAGTATTATTTATGTATCAAGCTTGTAGCATATGATCTATATGCTACAGCTTGAGGGGGAGTGTTAAGAGTGTTAGTCCCACATTGTGTGTGTCTCATTGTGTTAAGAGTGTTAGTCCCACATTGTGTGTGTTTCATTGTATTCTTCAATTGGTTTGCTATATAATAGAACCAATGTTGTGTAGTTTAACATAACAAGGATTACTATCAATTCCTCTTGTATCTTGATATTTAACAATGTGTTTATGTTATTTGATCATAATCACTCACTTAAATATTATAAAAATTTCTCTCTCTTATCTCATCATCAATGAGTGGTTGTGATCAAATAACATGATCACATTTCCATGTGAAGGATCCATTCCCAAATTATTTTATGTTTCTTCAAATCTTGGTATTAAAAATTTTGCCACGTGTTACAATCTCAGTTTTTTGGTAGAAAACGAGAAGTTTAAAAGGGGAAAGTTTTTTCATTTCAAATTCAATATATATCACAAATTTCAATAGGACTTCGAATTATACTAGATAACTTATTAATAAAGGATAACTAACAAGAATCATAAACTTAGTGGATGATTTACCAATAAAGGACCGTTAGCAGGAATCATTTATAACGATAGTGATGATTATAACTTGTATTGCATAGTTGTGGATTCCCTGCGCAATAGGCAATTCGGAATTAATTTATCGTACTCTGGTTAAAGGATTGTTGTAAAGTGGATACCAATTTGGGTATATTCACAGATTTTCAGGATATGGCCGGCAGTGGCATTCAGAATGCTAAGTAGAAAATCTATGAGCTGTGGGCTAGTGATGTATCATAACAGAGAATTTTCTCACTAGCTTTTTTAGTGGTTAAACTCATCTTAGGCCCCACTAGACATTGAAAAATGTTTGTGGCCTAATTAATTGCAGTTCAATCATGCAACAACTTCAAAGATTATTTCATTTTATATACAAAAAAAAAAAAGATTATTTCATTTAGAAATGGTTTGTAAGGAGTTTCATTTTTCATTAGATCACTTATCTCCTTGCTAGTTTGTCTATTCAAATGTTTTTAATTCAAATTAAAAAGAATGATTAGTGTGAAAGTAAAATGCGATTTCAAACTTATCTTACTTTCAATATTAAGTTCAAATCTTAAGGTGGCTATTTTGAAGTTACCTAAACACACCTGGCTTTGAATTGATGAGCAACTTGCATAAAAAAAATGCTTATAAACTCCTTTGAACCAAAAGAGAAAGATAATTTTACAAAAATGAACAATTCCTTTTTTAGGTCCATGGAAAATGAGCATTTCAGACGTTTGCCAATGATTTTTCTTTTAATTAATTACAAATATAAACACATGCAATCACGTTGGTCCATTGATTGTTGCATAATTTAAGACGACTATGTAGAATTTGAGTTGTTTTAGAATATATTTACATTTATTTGTGTAAAAAATATTATTGGCAAAATAAAAAGTGTCAAGCTGGTCATTAATCAAATTCGGATAATAGTGGCCAAAAAATAAATAAAATCTGATAACTATAGGAGAAACATGGCAAATTAGAACCTATTATAATGAATGTGTTACATATATATAAATTATTAACGCAGCTTCATCTAGTAGCTTAAACTATTATGTTGAATTAGTTCTTTATATGATATTAGAAAGTCTCTGTGTCACGAATTCTATTCTCATCGCTCTCTATTTTCTCTTATAAAATTTCTTAGCACATATAGGTAAAACTGTGCATTGTCCACCATTCAAGCGTAATGTGCTATCCTGTAACGGTGTTAGAAATATATAAAACCATTAATATAGTCTCACCCATCAATTTAACCTTTTGGATTGAATTGATTCTAAGTTTGCAATTAAAACTATGATTTAAGTTAATTTGGATATGGGAATCTCTACTCAAACTCCATTACCAAAGAAGCAATGTCTACAAACGATTAACCTCTGTTTCCTACTAATGAACATGCCAATTGAAATCAATAAAGCATACCTTTTTCCTCTAATATACATCTCTTGCAACTAGAAACCTTAAAAACCTTCCAATCTACAATTTTCAGAGACTGAACTTGGTCTCTCCCTAGAGGAAGAAGAATGTAAAAACTCAATGCAATCTTCTACAGCTTTAGCTCGATGTGAATCAGTAGGGTCTGATGATGAACGTGACCTGACCAAAGTGGATGAAGAAACCTTCCTGGATGATCTCCTTCTCTTGGAAACAACTCTTACAGCACTTGCAACCTTTGCTCCCAGTTGCTGTAGAAATCTCACAGGTGAAAATCTAGGACCTTTGGGCAATTTGAAAGTGCAATTTCCAATGGTCCTCTTCCTCTTTCCTAATACTCTTCCACCACCACCTATGCTTCCTTGCTTGAGAAACATGGTTGGTTTATCATCAAAATCAGGACTAAAACATACCTTTTAGTTTTTCTTGACATTTGAGCAACAAATTAATACTTCCTATTGCAAAAAAGCTAACAATTTCAAAAAAATTTGTATCTTAAGAGAGTGAGACAGAGAAAAACAGAGGAGAGACAGAGAGGGAGTATGAGAGGGGACAATAGGATACTAATGATACGTTGCCAAAGGTTTATATATATATATATATATAAAGGGTTTATCATCTATAATTTAACATGATCAGAAAAAATTTCCTACACTCACAACATTTTGTGGGGCTCACAGCAACAACAAAAAACTATGGCACGCAAAACGAATCTCTATAACATAACACAAACACTTTTCCTACGACATAATTCTTATAAAACCCATATATAAAAGATTATTTAATGAAACAATGTAGCAAGTAAAAATGCAAACAAGGTATAGTAGGGTCAAAGTTAAAGCCTAAAGAGAGTGATGTTTCAAGAACATTTAAAGGCATAGATAGGGATGTTTCAAACTCACAGCTTAAACTTGACCTTGAGAACAAGATATCTTCTACTTGAGGTTCAGTGAGTTTGAAAATAATTTTATATGTCATACGTGCATGAGACATGCACACATGACTTATGGGCCTATTTTGGAATCAACAATTGTTATGGGAGGCCTACCATTATTAAGCTAATTGTGGGTATTGTTGTTTGGGTAAACTATGAACTTATGAACAAGAGAAAAATATGTAGTGAGAATTTTCACAGAGATCAAGAAGAGAAAAAGGGGGGTTTTGGTCAAAAGACAAAGTAGTGGAGAAATGAAGACTAAAGGGGGAGACAAGAATGAAACTGTTATTGAGGTTTAAAAAAAAAAAGGTGTAAACAGTTACGGAGAAGAGGGAACAAATGGACACTCTTCTAATCAGCGTTGCTTTTGATGTTATTTTGTGGGGCCTACTTACCCGTTTTGCTTCCTCTTTGGTTATGTTTTTGAAATCTGAAATTAAAAAACATGGCCCCAATATGTTGTGCAATGAGAGAAAGTGAGAGGGAGAGGGAATCTTGTTGGACTATGGGGTTGGCGTGAATAATAGGGAATTGGTTATTCATCTTTTTCTTGTTCCTTTTTCTATTCGACTTGGTTTTGAAGGAAGATTCACGGGGAAAAAAATGTGCCTCCATTATAGCCTCTGTAGTTTTATTTCCTAGGTCATACTTTTTGACCTATTTTTTATGAGTTTTATAAGAGTTATGTTGTAAAAAGAATGATTGTGTTATATTATAGAAATTCATTTAACGTGCTAGAGTTTTTTTTTTTTTTTTTTTTGCTTTAAAAGTTACGGGTCCCACAAAATGTTGTGCGTAAAAAAATTGTTGTGATCATGTTAAATGATAGATGTAAATCCCATTTTTTATATTGTTAATTCGTTTATGCTTACTCAATTAATCTGATTTGAACGGGATAAAATTATTTGACGTCAAAGTTTTCTTTATTAAATTTTAATATAATTGTGTTTCTAGGACTCGGCTACTCTTTGACCTCTTTGATGCACTTGTTTTCTGTCAGATCATTTAATTGCATGTCATATAAATGAAGAGAAACTCATAATGTAACAAAATGAAGTAGAAATTTGTAGAACTAAACTTTTATCTATGCCAAAAAATGACGATGTTTTGATAAGGATAACTTTGGTGGAAGAATAACAAGTTCAGAGTCTATTTTTCTCATCAAATTTTAGAGATTGTTTTAATAAATTTAAGATTAAACATTCTTGCTTTTCAGAGAGTATTTTCATTCCGAGTTTGCATTTGATCCTTATCTATTTCTATTGACCAATTACCAATCTTGTTTTGCTATATTTTAGTTTTAGCACAAGAAAAGATAGATTGGGCTGTTTCATTAGAAAATTTATTGCTTCGGTTTCTAAGCAGCTTGCTTTGTGCTTATTGTTACATCACATGCATTGTGCAATTTTATATTATTGCTATTAACGTTTACTTAAGTTATACACTTAAGGAATGAAGCACTTGCTTTTTATCTGTCCAAATAATACATTATTTAACCAAATAATTGATCATTTGTTGAGACATTGAGCTCTAAAAAGAGAAAATAAAGAGAGAAGGAAAGAAAGAGAAGGAGGATTATTAAGAACCGAAGATTGAGAGTAGATTTAACGAATTTAAAACGATAAAAGGACAAGTTGTGAAGGTTGAGATTATCCATCTAGCTTGCGAGCAAGCATATTATTTTTTTTATATTGCAAAACTTCTTGAAGGAAAGAAACTTTGGGTGTGTTTAACTGTGTTGTGGTTTTTTTGTCCGTAAAATTATTTTGTAAAATAGTTAATGAAATATTTTTTTTTATTTTTTTAAAGTTAAAAATCAAAACACAAAATAAAAACAATTCAGACATATTATTTAAAATTGATTTTGAAAATAAAAAACAATTATAATTTTCAAAACTTTTTTTTATAAAATAAACCTTATTAAATAAGATTTTTATATTTTTGTTCCGGAAATCAAAAGACTGTTTTTTGAAATATCTTTCAAACAGACCCTTTTCATCTGGAATTATAACGCATTTGTAATTCTTTACATATTATTTGTGCCAAGTTTTGCTTGATAAAACAAAATTTAAATACATTAATGTGTTCAATATTTTTTCTGCAATATTTCTGCACACACATGCGAATGAGCGGATCCAATAAGAAAAAATGAAAAAAAAATTATCCATTTATATATATATATATATATATATATATATAAGAAATAAAATTATTTCCTACTTAAAAAAAATTAATCTCATTAATTTATTGGTAGATAATAAGGACAATTAGCGTAGAGTCCCATTTTTTAAGGAAGTTTTTTTATTTTGATTTAAGAAGTTGTTATTATCACGAATCCCTTTCATGGAAAGTTTAAGCAGTATTAATTGTTACATGTGTTATTCTATGTTGTTTTTTATTTATATTTGTTTATTATATTTTATAAGAAGATTGACGGTGCAATGTGTCATACGACACCTCATTTTTAACGTTTTCGTAAGAAATCCTTCATTAATAATAGTATAACTCTTTTGATTTTTATTCAATTTGGCCTTACTAAAACTAGTTTCATAATTAATTATTGTTTGTTTTGATGGAAAATAATACTTACCGCTTAAATAATAACAGTCAGTTTTAAGATTATTTAATCCTAAGATCTAATCATTTCACAACGTTTTTATCATATCATTGATTTCCTTTTGTAATAGAATTTTGACATAATGGGGATTTAGGTCCATTAATTTTATTTTAATTTAAATTCAGCTTTGAACTCTTTTTTTATTTGTCAATTTGATTTCAGAAATAGCTTTAATATTTATGCTAAATACAAACTATTATAACTTTGGAATAAATTATAATTACAAAAACAATTTGATTTCTATCGTAAAACGATGTCGTTTTGAGTTCAATGTAGATAAGTTATATACATTCACTGCAGAGTGAAATTGAGATTTTACAGAAAAAAAAATATTGGCTTTAATATTTCTTTCGTAAATGTAGATAAGTTATCTACATTCACTCCCAAAAGATGTCATTTTTGGTTGAAAAATTAAAAAATTATAATGAGAAAGATTACTATAACCCTAAAATAAATTATAATTACAAAAATATATTGATTTTCGCTCCAAAACGATATTATTTTAGACTTAATGTAAATAACTTATCTTCATTGATAGCAGAAAAAGGTTAAAAAAAATTTTTATCATTACATGATGTATTAGGCCCATCTACTAAACCGGCCAAAATTCATCTCATTATCATGTTTTATTGATTTGCATATGCAAACTCCGCATGTATATCATACGCTTGTTATATGGAGATATGGGTTTGATTTTGGAGAATCACAATTGTTGGAGATGACGGAGAAGTGTAAACCTAAAATTAAATTAATCGGGTTTAGTAAGGTTTGGCAACCAAGTTGATATCTATCCAACAAATAAAAATAAAAAAAGTAAGACTTCCCCAACACTTGACCTAATATTTAAAAAGAGTAACATGACTAAATTTAAAGAAATCAAATTAAATTAAAGTACCTAAATACCTTTCTCACCTAAAATTTTTATTACTTATTTCATGGTTCATAACAAAGTAACCCTTATTTTTCCTTTTGGGTCAGAAAATTTGTCACATTGATAAGCAAATCAATCCATTTTATATTTTCGCTGACAAAGAAATGGGCTTTAATGGGCTTCTTTTGTTTCTGTTTTTTTCGATGTATCAGTTTCATATTTTTACATATTGATGATAACGATGACTCAAATTCGTGGCTTTCTTCTCTAGTTCTTTCAACTTGATGTGTGTGAATGTCTTCTAAAAGTCCACATATTTTTTTAGAGTCGTTGTCAAATAATATTAGGAAGAGTCAGATATTTGTCTTCAAATGGATATGCTCATATAAAGTCACGAGATATGCTTACATTTTAATATTGTAGAAAATTCAAGTTTGTATAACTGCAACTTGCTTATTATGTCCACCAATTAATTTGCTCTGTTACGTAGGTAGCCAATCAAACACAAATCTCAAGTGGTTTTGTTTACGAAAGCCAAGTTGAATAAAAACATATTGACTTCATTGCATGCGTAGGTTTTGTCTTATCTTATTTTTTAAGGCAAGGGATGCGAAAGTACCTGACAACCAGAACTTCATTTTATGATGTTCCCAACATATTTTCACGATTTAACTTGTACCCTTCTACAAGATTTATGCTATGACAAATGTTTAAGGCCAGTCATATTTTTATTATATTACTTATATATATGAGTTTTACATAATAATCAGTTTCTACAAAATAATAAAATAATAATATAAAAAAATTATATACATCTAATGAATGTTATGAAGACATCATATCTTAATCAAACAAGTTTATTTATTAGGACAGGATTTTTTTTGAATTTTTTTTACAAATTACTCTATATTCTCCCGGGAGAATATAGTGTAGTTTGCAAAAATTTGTATTTTTTTAAGAGAATATAATGTAGTTTGTAAGAATTTATAAATAAAAAAGTTTATGAATATAATATGTCCCTTATTTATTTACTATATATGATGTTTGTGACATAATAATAGACTATTATCTACAAAATAATAAAATAATAATATAAAAAAAATTATATACATTTATAATGAATGTTATAATATATTTAAATTATATTAAATACAAAGCATCTGAATCAAACAAGTTTAAATTTCATTTATTTTTATTTTAAAAGAAATATTTTATTTTTTATGTGGTGTGAACCTAATACAACTTACCCAGTCTTTCAAAAAATATTTTAAGATTTAAATATAGCCAAATTATAATTTTAACATACAAATTATAATTAATTATATAATTAATATAATAAGTATAATTTGTTAAAATTTAGCTCAGGGCAGATCATACCCAACCACTGATTCCAGGGTATATTAAAAAAACTGCACTTCTTATTTTTTTATAACTTTTTATTATTGTTAGATCAGAATTAAATTATTTATTAATAATAATAAAATGACATCAACTAATTTTAACCTAAAAATAATAAAACAATTATAATCTATCTTATAAAAAAACATATTTGATTTAACATTGTCATCTATTATATATAACCATTAGAGTGTTGATATTTACATATAATTTGATCCCACGAACTTAAATATCTTCACCTGTCACCATCTAAATTAATTTGTCTATTCCCTCTCCAATTTCCTTACTTCGAAAAACTAAAAAATATGTAAACATGACTAATCAAATCATCTCATAAACAATTAAATTGTTATTTAAATGTATATAAGTATTTTTAAAAATTGGTGCATTTATTTCTTTCATTAATGACTTCCTTGGATTTTGTGAGCCATACAAAGATATTATATGTATAAGTATTCCCACAAGTGCACAACCATTAGTTTATTTATATAAAATTAATCATTCATCTACCCTATGTATATGAATTAACAAGTATAGACATTATAGAGCTAGCTTTGGGTTTGATAAGTATTGAATTGCTGTTCATGTGGCCCACATCTCCCGATTAAACTATTAATGATTTATATGGTAACGGGTTGTGGATGGAATATCCAATGGAATATTTTCCTCAGATATTTTTCTCTCCATGATCTCTAACTTCTATTCTATTAGTTAATCAACTTTGTAGAATCTTTTATGAGCCAACTTTTTTGTGTTTTATCTAGATATAGAAATGTTACAATTATATTTAATTTCAATAAATAATATTCTTGTTCTTTCTAACAAGGAGACAATGAAAGATAAGATTTAAAGGAAAACAAGTAACAGAAGGTGGGTCAAGTTGATGCTAAATTATCACATACAAGTGTGATCTTACTAACATCATCGTTCAGTCTCATCAATTATTGTAGGTGGGATAAGTTACATTACATTGCCCCATTGACATGTGCCTTATAAAATATAATTGGAAACTGTTGAACCAAATGTACGATTTGAATTGTTGAAAACAGTGACAGGCCCTCTAAAGCAAAATAAAGGAAGAAACAAAAAAATGTACAAGAAGACAAAGATAAAGAAGCAATAGCCCCACCATATGCCCTCAAAGGAGCAATTGTCATGTGCCAAAAGTAAATATTGCTATTACTGAAGAAGGATGACAAATGGGTGAGTGTGAGAAAGGGTTTTTTTGTGTGGCTCATAGTGTTCTTGGAGTGGTGGGGACAGGTATGAATGTGACAATTCCTAGTGAAGCCAGTTTGTAGTCTACTGGTAAAATGTTGAACAACCCAAATGAAGGACAAGTGGTAATTAATTTGATGTACTCGCTTACCAACTTTCTTCTACAGAACTTATTATTGTCTCAACATCAAGAGTGAAATTGTATTTTTTTTTCCAAAGGAAAGATTATTAGAATTATATATATAATTGATCGGAGTAGGTTATATTTACAAATTTTTTTATTTATAAATTCTTACAAATTACATTATCTTCTTTCGAGAGAATATTAATTTCATTATGTTCTCATGGGAGAAGACAGTATAATTTGTAAAAATTTATCCAAAAAATTTGTAAATGGATCCTTCCTCTAATTGATCACATTACAAAATTATTCCTCAGTTAGAGAGTTTTATATAATTTATTTATTTTTTCAAAACAGAGAATAATATGATTATCTAATAATTTTTGTTTTTTCTTTTTTTGGTAAATAATCTAATAATTTTTGTGGTTACAACCAATTGTGTTTTTTTATTTTAATGGAGACAAGCTAAGTAATTATCTATATGGGATATGTTGTATAAACTCATTTTATTTAAGTGATCATTCTGCTTAGACTTAAATACTCGTAATATTGATTAATTTGAATAATATATTGTAGCTCTTAACACATATATAGGCCTATGATGGGGAGCCACTAGGTCAATATAAATAGTTAGATTCCCTTTTTTTTTTGGTAAGCAATAGTTAGATTCCCTTTGTATTCATAAAACATTGCACAAACAGAGAGTATAAGGTGCAGAGAAAAGCCCTGGCCTTTCAAGTTTTGCAGTATTTATTTATTTTTATTTAATTTTTGGGTTTTCATTTCCTCCTTTAACATAACACAACAAACTTTCCTACACACACAACATTTTGTGGGATCCACACATTTTAAAACAAAAAAAAAAGAAAAAAATATGGCACGCAAAATGAATCTCTATAACATTACACAATCATTTTTCCTACGATATAATAAACATAAAACCCTTAATTTTTTTGGTAAATCGTTTTGCAGTGTTTTTAGATCAAGTGAGGCATTTTCTTAAAGTTCAGAATTATATCTTTAATTCCTTCCAAAAAAAAAAAGAATTATATCTTTAACAAATAATTTTAATACTAATGTTCTAATTTCATGTAATCAGATTTGTTTTAATATTACTTATATAAAAAGATATAATGGTGTTGTAATATCTTCCCTAGATGTGAAAAGTAAACCTTGTTAGGTGTTGAAATATTCACCTTGTTAGCAATGGCGGAATCAATTAAGAGGAGGGTGAAAATTAATTTTTTGTCTTGCATAATATTAGTATTTCTTTTACCTATTGACCTCGTAAGAACTCATTTAGGTAATTTTTTACCAAAATATTAACATTTAACAACATTTGAAAGATTGAAAAAAATGTACTATTGTTCGGTCTAACAGACATAAAAAGTAGTTTAAAATAATAATTAAAAAAATGCCTTAACTTAAACAATGATTTTAACTGCATATTTTTTAAAAAAATAAAATAAAAAACTACAATCAAGTTGTTCCAAAAAATGAATCTTTTAAGTTAGAGCAAACTTATTTTCTCTATACAAAACCACTACATAAAGAGAAACACAATTATACAAATTAAAAGAGAGCAAAGGATGGCAAGCTAATTAAGATCACTTCAGTTGACTCTTACTCTAGGTGTTTAATGATTTAATGTTTTATTGAAGATTACTTTTCAAATTGAAAGAATAAATTGTGTTGGACAAATAAATTAAAAAAAAAATCAAAACACATATGAACCAATAAATTAAAAAAGATTCGTATAGACGAGTTTATTTATCTAAACATTAATGCACCGAAGGTCGGTATAAAAAAATGTTAATCAATGAAAGATAATGAGTCGAAACAAAACATTCAAAACATGGGGATGATATGAACGGATTTTGAAACAAAACAATCAAATAATAGTAGCATTGTTAATTTCATAAATAAATAAAAAATAGAGATGGTGAGAGACCTGAGCTGAGAAGATTTATTAAAATTGAGAGAATTTTTTTCATGGGGATACAGATGAGGTCATGAGGGTTTGTTAAAATTGATAGAGGAATAGCAATAGGAATAAAAAAATTTGTTAAAATTGATAGAAGAATAACAATAGGAATAAAAAAAATTGAATATAGTATGATATCTAATGATGTCATGACGAGTAATTTTATATTATATAATCTTTAAAACAAATAATTTAATAATATTATCAAAATTTTATTATATATATATATATATATATATATATATATATATATATATATTAAAAAAAATTCTTAAAATTTGAGGGGTGGTGGCCCACCCTAACCCCTAAATCCGCCCTTGCTTATTAGCTTATTTGAATCAATTAATTTTCATATATTTTGCATGCAATAAGATAAAATTATTGTTTTGAAAATTGGACCGGTTATTGAACCGATGGAGGCCCGATTGTTCCCGATTGTTTGGTTGACCATGATTAATATGTGGTGGAATCAATGAGAACTAAATATATATTCTTAAAATGATAAATATATTAAGTCATAAATTACATTAAATCACAAAACATCAAGTTAGGTTAAATTTTAAATTAGTATAAAAGAATCATATTATATGAAGGTAGGTTACACTTATTAATAGTAATCCATATATGGACCTTTATTCATCTACAAAAAAAAATTTGTTCACATAAAAGTTATTAAAAATCATTAAAAATGGGTTTACACTAGTTTTTCACCTTCGATCTTCAACGATTTTAGATCGACTCGACTGGTTCTCCATTAGTTGATTAATCATTTGATTTTTTGGATATCCAAATCGGCAACCTGATTGGTTCTTATGTTATTTGATCGAACATACTGTGCTATGTCTCTTGATTGTGTATGTGGTCACACACAAAATATGAGGTTTGAAAACATATATGCATACTATTTTTCAAAAATAATTTGTCAAGGTTTGAGTTCGAGACTTTTGATTTAGGGAATTAAATTCGTAATTTATATATTACAAAAACTATTAGCAATGCTAAAATCATTCCTTTTTTATTTGAAATTTAAAATTATTCCTTTATAACTATTAGGGACGAGTTTAAACCCAGAATAATTAAAACACTTGGACAATATTATGTTTTAGTTATCACCATTGGGGTTAGTCATATGGATTTTAATCATTTTTAGTGGTAGATAGGTTTGTATTACTGAATAACATTACTGGTGGTAATAAAAAAAATTGAAAAAAAAAACAATTACTTATTAATATGAAGTAAAAAAGATTGCTCTTTTAATTACCCCATTGTTTTTTCCATTTTACCCTCAGTTTAATGCTAGGAGATAGTGGGTCCCTAACCTGCCCCGTGATCAGTGACCTATTCACTTTTTTTTTTTTTTTTATACTTACAAAGAAATGAGAAAAATGATAAGAAATTAAGATATCAAAAGAGGATATTCTTATACCAAAATTTTTTACTACCAACTTACCACCCTATTTAATCACCATTGAATCAAAGAGAGAATGTTAAAAAGTTTTTGAAAAAAGAGAAAATATTGATCCAATGGTGATTAGATAGGTAGTAAGTTGGTAGTAGAAAATTTTAGTAGTAAAAATATCCTCTCATTTTATAAAGGTACATACTCCGAAAAATAGTACAAAATTCAGATGGAATTTGATGATTACATAGGATAAAGTGATGGAAACCACTTATTTATGAATCATTCAAAATGATAATTTATTCTTGAAAAAATTGGCAAAATAATTATTTCTTTTTAGTATTTTCAACATTTTTTTTTAATTTAGTCTTTTTAGAGACAAATTCTATAATTTTGGTTCTTAGAATTTGAAATCTTTAATTTTTTTTTTCATTCCTCAATCTATTTTAGCTTAACAATGTTAATTATACAATTTGATTTGTCATGTTAAAAGATGACATAAGATATCAACCTCAACTAGTCAAAATGATGTCTTCGTAATGCATTTTAAAATGGTATACACTGGAATATTTATGCACACAGAAACCACAGACGATGTGTCAATCTTGGAGTTTTAGACTAAAATAATAGTGAAGAAATGTTTATCAAAATAAATTATAAGAAAATAATTTTAAAATATGAGAACGTATCACATTTGAAGACGACAATGGATTATTTTAAGTAAAACACAGTATCTGCTTTAATCTTTTGAGGAAGATTCGTAGCAAATTGAAGCAAGAAGCTAATTAAATTATTTCTAATTGACATTCATTTTTTTTTTATATATTTCAAAATGAAACCAAATATACTAATTTCCAAATATGCGACAATGAACATATTGAGTTCTTGATCAATGCTTTTGAACTTCAATATTTGATGATATGTATTAGCTGAGTTGTTTGTTGACATAGACTATGCTGATAATTTTATTATAACTTGCACAATCATATAATATGAATATTCAACCGTCAATTGATAATGAAAATAATAAATACGTTAATAAATTTACAATTATACTAGTACAAAATCACTTTAATTTACATGTTAGCCTATCATATGATAATGATTTAAATATAGATCTAAGCATGTACTGCAATAAAGATGCCCATAAAGATGAAGATAAAATTTTCGATGGCATTTTGTCTGGCATTCCAACACTCGTGGTTGCTTATGGGAGGGAATAAAACTTAAAACAAAACAAAATCGTTGTTTGAAGCTGTTGGATCTGCGCCCTATAATGGACCTGGCTCTAATAGATGGGTGTCATAATCTATTATTTAAACGGAATGGTTATATTTACAAATTTTTTATTTAGAAACTATATTAAGTATGATTGGTCATACTTTTTCAATCAAGAGTATATGACCGGTCATACTTAGTGTAATTTATAAAAAAAAAAGTTTGTAAACAGATCCATCTCCTTATTTAAAAGAGATATTTAGTTGCTCAGCCACCACATTTTAGAGAGAGAAAATAGAGACAAATGCGAATAAAAAGAAATGCACAAATTAGAAATGAAGATCCTCTAAGAAAGAAATTCAACGTCATTACTAAAAAAGAATAATATTGTGTAGAGTAGGATTCTTATTCCCTTTATAGAGAGAAATGCTTGTTTGAGATATTTATCTAATTCATTCTTTTAGATGGTGAAGTTCTCTAGTTATTGAATTAGAATGAATCTTTTGTTTAATCTCATTATTCATTGTGGAAGATTATCGAACTTGATTCTGTGGCTTTTACTCTTCACATTGAAAATGTTTTCACGTTAAAAGTTTTGGTGTTCTTTGTTCTTCATATCTCTGTGATAATTTCGATTTACTATTTGTCCACTAATGCTTTCGCAGGCCGTGCTGGTAATAACCGGGCTACGAAGTGCCGGGCTCCGAGACACAACAGTGGTATCAGAGCTCTTAGATTGAGGGCCATGTGATGTCAAAGATGAAGGGTGTCATAACGCATGATAGTGATATATACAAACTCACTGCAGAAAACTATTCATATTGGAAACCTATTGCAAGGATTTATATAAACTCATTCTAAGCGCGGACAAGGCAAAAGTGAAGAGTGATAAAGAGTGGGATCTTCTGAATTGGAAGACGGTCACTATGATCCACAAGTATATTGACATGAGCTTGTTCGAGCACGTGTTGACCTACACAAACGCTCATGAGTTATGGACGAAACTGGAATTCTTAATTCAGAAAAAGACGCCACGGAACAAAGCACACCTGATGTGCTGACTTATGAAGCTGGACTACAAGGATGGATACGACATGATTGAACATTTGAATACATACAAAGGGATCACCAATCAACTGATGAAGATTGATGATGAATTGCAAGCACTTTTTCTACTCAATTCGTTTCTTGAGAGCTGGGATACTTTGGTGGTCACCCTTAGTAACTTGACCCAGAGGATAGATGAACTTCGACTAGGTTACAAACAGCTTGTGGAAGAAGAGGCTAGGAGTAAACAATAGGGTATGAAGCGAATGCCGTTGAAAACCATGGAAAAACAACACACTAACGTAAAAGTAAAAGCTGAGGTCGAGGCAATTCTAGATGTCGGTCAAAGTTGAGGTTGTACCTCACATGCTTATGATTTGGAAGACCGGGTCACTGGAAGTCTAAATGTCAGACTCTGAAGAAAGGGCAGAGGATGGGAAATGTCAAGCCATACACGATAAATTCGAGGAAGAAAAAAGAGCAGAGCACCATGGCTGTAGCAGCCAATGCTGAGGTTGACGTCTTCCTGATTACAGAAGACAACTATCTGAATGTAGCTTATGATAATTGTTCATGGGTTTTGGATTCGGGAACATCCTTTCATGTCACACCCCACGAGGAGTTTCTCTCATTATATCAAGGTGGTGACTTTGGTATCTTGAAGATGGGTAACTAAGTTACCAGCTAGATAGTGAGAGTTGGAGAAGTCACGATGATGACCGACATAGGTTGTAGATTGGTTTTGATTGAGTTCAGACATATTCCTGATATGTAACTCAATTTTATCTTTGCAAGTAAGCTCGGTGAAGCCGGGATGGTATTTTGGTGGAGGAAGATGGAAACTTGCCAAAAGTAGCTTAGTAGTAGCCCGAGATAAGATAGAAAGATCTCTCTATGCTATGCAAGGGAAGGTCGACAATGTAGAGATCAAAGCTATCTAAGATGAATCAGGTCTGGAGTTGTGGCATAAAAGACTAGGACAATCAAGTGATAGAGGCAGACATGAAGAAAAAGAAACACACAGGAGAAAGCGCAAGCCATAAACGAAGATCCTCTGAGGAAGAAATTCAGTGCCATTGCTGAAAAAAAGAATAGCCTATAGAGTATGATTCCTATCCACTTTACAAAGTGAAACACTTATTTAAGACATTTGTCTAGTCCTACCTTCTAGAGGGTGAAGTCATCTAATTATTGAGCCCATTGAAATAAGCTTATCTCAAGATATCCCTTTTAACTATGTACTACTAGTTATAATGTTAAAGTTGCTTTTTTTCTCTCTCCATAATCACTTTTCAGAACTTGTCTGCTGACGTGGAGAGAGAGTGGAAAAAAAGCCAGTTTAACATTATAACTATATACTACCTGTAGTACATAGTTAAAAGGGGTAGCTTGAGATAAGATTATTTTAAATGGCTGAAAAAATATTTTTCTCTATATATATAACTATGTATTACGAGTAGTAATAGTTATAATGTTAAAGTTATTTTTTTTCTCTCTCCATGTCAATAGACAAGTTCTGAAAAATGATTGAGGAAAGAGAAAAAGAAGAAGCAATTTTAATGTTATAATATACTATCCGTAGTACATAGTTAAAAGAGGTAGTTCAAGATAAGTTTATATCAAGTGGCTGAAGAAATGTTAACCCTATATATATGACTTTAATATTTTTATAGTAAATGTAGATAAGTTATTTATATTTACTCCAAAAATGACGTCATTTTTGGTTGAAAGATTAAAAATTAAAATGAGAAAAACTATTATAACCCTAAAATAAATTATAATTACAAAATATCTTAATTTTCATCCCAAAATGATGTCGTTTTGGCCTCAATGTTGATAACTTATCTATATTAATTGCAGAAAAAGCGCATCCAATATGTATATATATATATATATGTGTGTGTGTGGCAAGATTCTTATGCTAGTATAAGAAAAAGAAGTTTTATACTAAATCTTGATAATTGATTTGCTTGCATTTAATGGCTCAAAAATTTAATAAATTAGAACCGTTAGATAAAAATAAAATCAACGATTAAGATTTAGAGTGTAACTATACATCCTATTATACTTCTTACTAATCTTTTTACACCAATCATAAATAATCCTATATATATATATATATATATATATATATATATTACTTAAAATGAGCACAAAAATATCTCAATTGAAAATAAAATGAAAAACAAAACATACCATATATTTTTAATTTCCACAGGCTAATAATAGTGTAAAAAAGAGGGTGACCTGATAGCATATGCTTGCGGTTCCTTTTTGATGCCTCGCAGTCCCGCCATCAAAAAAGAGAATATCCATTGTTCTGGTCCTATGCATGTGTCTTAGATTCTTTCATTCACACACTCTCGCGCTTGCTTGCGTGCACAAACCACTACAGACACAATACCACATTATTAATCTACCTTATTGAAAGGCTGTAACTTTATATTATACCCCTCACATACTTGCTATCATCATGTACACTACTTCCCTCTCTATAAATCCCTCTCTCTCTCCTCCTTTTCTCTCACCTGCTACCACCACCACCCTTTCTTCTTCTCCTTCCTCATCATCATCACATTCTTCACACCCTCTTCATAATTCTGTTAGATTTCATCGTTTCCAACCTCTTGGATCCAAACCCACTAACCCCTTTTGCAGAAAAGCACGGTTGTGCTCTTTGCAAAGGTCGAAGAGTGTGAAAAGTAGAGAAAGTTTTGTTCTTGGAGCTACCAACATGACTATATCAGAAGATAGTTTGCTAGAGGTGAGGGAGGAGGAAGAGGGTCCTCCTGATTCTGCTTTGCTTGACCCTGAAATCAATTCAAGGCCTCGTCGAATTGCTCTCTTCGTTGAGCCTTCTCCTTTTGCGTGAGTCCCTTTTGTTGTTAGCTTCTTAATTTGGTCTTCAATCTGCAAAGTTTGTAGTTTCCGATCCTCATTTATTGTGGAATGATTGAAACCACCAAAGATATTTATATCTACTATATATTTTATTATTTTTGTTCAAAGTTGAAACATGGGACTGCATTGAGTTTCAATTTTGACAGCAGTTGACTTGCCTTTTTGTTCTGATCCATAGTTGAATTTGTGTTGTTTGATGAATTGACTGTGATGGGCTGTGTTGATGTTCTATAGATCAGATGGATTTGAATTTGATCTTCATGAATTCTTTTTCTGTTTTTTTTTTTTTTTTTTTTTTTTTTTTTTTTAGTCCTTGCTTTATATTGTAATTGAGCTAATTTTATCTTCATGTGCTTTGGAATCATATCTATCAGCTTAATATCTTTTCTAGTCTTGCCATCAGAAAAGTGCATCTGACCTATATTCTGCTGCTTTACAGAGACTCAAAATTGTGAATATTTGGGGGTAAAATCAAAGGTTAAATACAGCTTATGAATGTGTGACCAGGCATTAATTCAAGGAAACGTTGATGACAAATTAAACTCCTATGTTTTCTAGTTTCTGTCTGCATTACACTTGGCATTATTCATGTTAATCCTTCATAAGAAGAGGGTGGTGTCAGCTGTAGAAGAAAAAAACTTGTATCTTAATTTTAAACACAATACTTATTTGTGCTATATCTATTTTGCAGATATGTCTCAGGATACAAAAATCGTTTTCAGAATTTTATAAGGAACCTACGCGAAATGGGAGATGAGGTAACTTATTGTACTTCTTTTTTCCCCCCCTATACATATGCATGTTTATTTTCCTCTATATTTAGTTCTTTTATATGGTATCCCCAACAATTCAGAGGAAAGCTGGAACAGATAGCTTCTTCATTACAAATACATTGTTTAATCATTTATCGTTAAACTAACTGGTTACTTTATTTGTTCATGTCATAGGTGATGGTTGTGACCACACATGAAGGAGTACCCAAGGAATTTTATGGAGCCAAATTAATTGGATCCCGGAGGTTGCTAACACATGTTTAGATTCTTAGCTTATTTTTCTTTTCATCATTGCTGTCCTCTACTTTTCTTCTTCTGAAGTTGTTTTCTTGCTAACTTTAAGTTATACGGAGCTTCATTTTGTTTTCCCTTAATCAGTCATATTTGTAACCTATCATCTAGCTTATCTCATATATCACTAGTATGAGTGCATTTGGATAAGTTTTAAAAGCAAATTACCTTTATGATATGGCATTTTTTAGAGCTTCTTTTCAAAAGCTACTTTTTCTAACTTATGAGAAAAGTACTTACTAAGAAAGCACATTTTTCTTAATAAAAGCACAAACTAGAAATATCCTATATGTTCACTTATTTTTCAATTTCACTAGTAAGTGCTTATGGTATTCACTAGTTGGATGCTAATATGTTCTTTAAAGTTATCGTTGTTACCAATGCCATTGCTTCATACTAATGATTTTCATTTAAACAATAAAAAAAAATGAAAAATGCAGCTTCCCCTGTCCCTGGTATCAGAAGGTACCCCTCTCCTTGGCACTTAGTCCAAGAATAATCTCAGCGGTTGCCCAGTTTAAGCCTGACATAATACATGCATCATCGCCAGGCATAATGGTTGGTCTGCAATTCCTTTATCTCCTCATTTATTAACTACTGCATTGCAAAGAATATTATAGTTGTATAGACTTATTTATCTCATATCTGAGATTTGCTGAATTTCAGGTTTTTGGTGCTCTTATCATTGCAAAGCTTCTGTGTGTTCCTATTGTCATGTCCTATCATACCCATGTACCAGTGTAAGTTACATATTTACTCGGATTTCAGATTTTATCAATATATTTCACATTTGCAAAGCTATGATGTCTGGACTTATTGAGACTAAATCAATTCTTATGGATGATCATAATTTTTTGTTCAGATACATTCCAAGATACACCTTTAGCTGGCTGGTGCAACCAATGTGGTTGGTCATAAGTATGTATGCCCTCTTGCTGCATTTATCCAACATGGAATCATATTTTTGTGAGAATAACTTGAATTTTCTGTTTTATTCAGAATTTTTGCATAGAGCAGCTGATCTGACTCTGGTGCCATCAGCTGCCATTGCTAGGGATCTCGAAGCAGCTAGAGTAACAGCAGGTGAACATAAACACCCCTAATCAAGTGGTCTTTCAGCTTTGCTCAATTTTTAACAGCAGCTGAGGATAAGCATTTCTTTGTATCCCTTTGTCAATGTAGCTATTTTTTGTATAACTCATTTCTCCTTTGATGTCCAGCTAACAAGATCCGTCTTTGGAACAAGGGTGTGGATTCTGATAGTTTCCATCCCCGACATAACTCCCATGAAATGCGACTAAGACTGAGGTGTGGACCTTTTGTCATTTTCATGTGCTCTTAGTTTGATATAATGGGGTTTCATCTTTTATTATTCTTTGTGTCATACAGCAATGGTGAACCTGAGAAGCCCTTGATTGTTCATGTTGGACGGCTTGGAGTTGAGAAAAGTTTAGATTTTCTCAAAAGGTAGAGAACATCTTGAAATTTTCCAAACATGAACTAATGATTGTATACAAAAATTTTCACTCCATCTTAGTAAACATCTTGAAATTTTCCAAACATGAACTAATAATTGCATACAAAATTTTTCACTCCATCTTAGTAAACTGGAAGTGTTGAAAACTTCTTTGTTAGTTATTGATGTACTGAAGCTGAAAGATGGTTAAAACATTTTCGAATTATATTTTCTAGCAATTCACTTTTGAAATGCCCCTAGCTTTCTGTTACTTCTTCACTTCTTCATACCATAGCATATAATAATATATCTAGCATGCATACTTGAATATCTGTATCCTGCCTTGACATTTGAAACACATTATTTGGCAGCGTCATGGATAGGCTTCCTGAAGCACGAATTGCTTTTATTGGAGATGGACCCTACAGGTGACTTACTCTGATGTGTCTTTACTTTCCATGTCAAGCACTTTTCTGTGGCTTTTAAGTAATAGCTTTCTCTTAATTGATGTTGTATCCTCTTTCATCTCTCCTTTCTAATCACATAATGGCTGCTTACATCGTGTAAAGGGTTTTATTTTACCTTTTTTTCTAAAGGGTTTGGGAAAAGTTTTGCCATTTTCTTATGTCACACCCCAATATCCTTTATTATGGTTTATGGAGTTGAAGCCCAATTCAGCTGTCCCACATATCATATTTTTATCCAAGTAGTCAAATAGTACTCGTCTGTCTTTAGATAACGCTAAGGGTGAGCCTTCAAACAGTGATAAGGTTGCTTCTTGTGGGTCACTGGTTTGAATATGGGAAACTGTCTTTTTGCAAAAATATAAGAATGAGGGTGTGTATAATCAACGTTCACCCCTACGAATAAATCTTTAGTGCTACTGTAGCACCTAGATTCAGTATATCTTACTAATGAGAGCATTACACATCAGAGGAGAGAGAAAAAATTTGGCAGAAAAAAGAAGACTTTAGCTAACATGTAATATTTCTATTGGTGGGATGTACTGAATCTTTAGTACAACAGTAGTACCAAAGATTTATTTCACCCCTACCCTCACAAGGCGGGGAGAGCCTTGTGTATCAGGATTTGCCCTTTTTTTGTCTTTAGATAATGCTTCGTTAACTATAAAATCTTTTGGCACCTTTTATTAACATTGGTTCTTAACTTCACAGGGAGGAGCTGGAGAAAATGTTTGAAGGTATGCCTGCAGTATTCACAGGAATGTTAGGAGGGGAAGAACTATCACAAGCATATGCAAGTGGAGATGTCTTTGTTATGCCTTCAGAGTCAGAGACACTTGGTCTTGTTGTTTTGGAGGCAATGTCTTCAGGGATTCCTGTGGTGGGAGCACGAGCTGGTGGAATCCCAGATATAATCCCTGAAGATCAAGATGGCAAAATTGGTTATCTCTATACTCCAGGTGATCTTGAAGACTGCATGAGCAAATTAAAGCCTCTTTTATTTGACATAGAGTTGAGAGAAACCATGGGAAAAGCTGCACGTTTGGAGATGGAGAAGTATGATTGGAGGGCAGCCACGAAGAAGATTCGCAACGAAAATTACAATGCTGCCATTTGGTTCTGGCGCAAGAAAAGGGCTCAACTGTTAAGACCATTTCAATGGCTAGCTAAACGTATTTTCCCATCACCAGAAGTCGGCGTATAAAGGGTGATGCAAATGCACTTACCAAGGTTTGGATGGTTCCTTTTGCATGATTGCTTTGGCTTCAAGAAAAAACCTTTTATGGGACAAACTTGTTGATTGAGTGTACTGCATTCATTTGCTGCATATAATGGAACAAAAAATATGGTAGCTTTCACCGTATTTTGTGCCATTATAAAAGTGGACTAAACTTGAATGTCAATTCATATTGTGATATGTAAAAGGAGAGTATCAAGATACATTGGGCAACTAGTGATTTTAAAACACAAATATGCAAGAATATCATAATAGAAAAATAATGCAAATACATGGCCCTTGGGAGAATCCAAGACTCGGGTTAAAATCACATAAAATACAAATTTCTGTCCAAAAGTATAGTTTTATTTTTGTGGAGCCTGACTATATGATAGGGATTTTTATACTTTATTTTTTTGGAAAAAAGAGATTAGTTTGTCTTGATATAAAATATTCAACTATTCGATATAAAAAAGTCTAACCATGCATTAAATAAGAACAAATCAATGGCAAATTTTTATATGGACAAAAAGCTAAATACTTTAGACGACATGAACAATCAAATGTGAATAAAATAATCAAAGCCAATATTCCTAACCAATAATGATATTCGTATGCACTAATCTTGCCATTGCACCAAAGCTTTAGTTACGTTGATGCTAACTCCGAATTTCGTTTTTCAACATAACGGCATTCCTATCCTTATCGTGCCAGCAAGGAAAGGAGAATCCCAACCTATTTTAAGCAGGAAAGTGGGTAATCTTAAGCGAAAAGCATAATGTCCCTACCACAAAATAATTATTGCCCACAAAGCCACTCGAGTGAGTATCTCGCTATTTTCAATGAGGTTATATATTTTAATCTTAGTGCCATTACATCAATATTAAAAAAAGAATAACAATAATTATAACCGACGAACTTTTTTCTTTCTTTCTCAATTGTATGTCCCTAAAAATTCTCTTCTACGAACACTTGTTTCTCAATGAAATGTTTATTTATATATACAATCAAGTTTCAAAATCTTAGAACAAAATATCATTTATTTTAGAAGTAATTTCAATCAATTGAAATACTTGCTGAGACTTATATTTATGCAAGCAATTTTGATAATCATGTTTTAATAATTATAAAAGATAAGAGGGGTTTTACCAAAAAAAGAAGAAGGCTTAATGCATAATCTTTCATCTCAAAAAGTGGAATGTATTTTAAATTAAAAAAATGTTTAAGAAATAAAAAAAAATTTATTTTATAAGTTAGCTTTAGGTCACAAACGAATGTTGAGCTGCCTCCAGCTAATTAACATAATTTGGTATATATATTATATAATATCAGGATTATTTTATACCGGTATAGGTTACATTTGCATATTTGGCGCAATTAAGGTTTTAGTAGGTGGGATTTCTATGTTTTGGTTTTGATTCTACTATATGAATCACAAATTCTACAAATCTGATTGCAGAGGGTTATGAACAATTCCTCAAAGCAAAGGATATTAATGAAAATTTTATTCTGAACGAGGAACCTAGTAGTTGTAAATTGTAATAATGGGATGAGTCTTCTGTAGTTACCTTGTGTTCGAGAGTCCAGACTAGACTTCGGATCTTGCCTATATGGCCCATTGGGCTGAGGCTTTCTGCTGAATCTTGTGGTCCACCAGTTTCTTTTTCGGCCCTACTCATAGCAGTTTACTTTCCAGAAGTTTATGGTATTATTTTTGAATATATCTATAAATAAGAATAAAAAGGCCCAATATAGCAATCAATCCCTGAATATTCCTTCTTTAGATGCAATCACTTCTCGTTATAAATAAGTAGTAAGCAATTTATTAATTTTAATTAAAGATCTTGAGTTTGAATGTTGAGAATGGAGAAAATGGTCCCAAAAAAATTGCATTCAATATGAGTTTGATAGAGTTTAAATCGAATTAGTCAGATTTATGATGAACCCGTGAAATTTATTTTTTAAAAGAAAATGCTTATTTCTTCAAAAATATATCAATATAAGCCCAAGTGTCTTCTTAATATGCAAACATGAAGTATTGAAATGTCTTTAAGTAATAAAGAATTTATTTATTTTAACCAAAGATCTCGAATTTAAATCCTAGGAAAATGGACTTTACGAATTCTTTATCTCCCATTCCCAAAGAAATTTGATCAATTGCCAGAATGAAGCTTTCATCCAAAAGTGTGCTTGGAATATGGTTCAATCTCCATCTCAGCTTTGGGTCCAAGTCTTGCTATCCAAATATGGCAGGAGAAAAGATATGCTAAAAGAGGTAGTTAGTAAATCTTATGATTCTCACTTGTGGAAAAGCATTTGTAAGGTCTGGCCTCAAATGATAAGCAATACTTCTTGGCAAATAGGTAATGGCAAGAAGATTGATTTTTGGAAAGACAATTGGACTGGTCTCAGCCCAAACCTCCTTGCTCATACTCATACCCTTCCTTCTCAAGAGGTCTTGGATTTAAAGAGTAGCAACAGTATTTTTCTTTCTGAAGGAGGCTGGAATGTGCATTATCTTGTGAACCATTTTGACCTTAATGTGGTGAACAAAATTCTTGTCATTCCTCATCCAGATGATGAAGCCGAGGAGGATAGCATAGCTTGGACTAACTGGAACCCTGGGCATTCCATAGTTAAGCTGGCATACAATAACTTGTTAGATTCTAGCAATCCTTCCCCCATTGACTGTTGGGACCGTATTTGGAAGTGGAAAGGCAAGGAAAGAGTCAAAATGCTTATCTGGAAAATGCTTCATGATAGAATGTTAACAAGAGAGTCAATATCAAAGTGGGGTGGTAGTTCCAATAAGTGCCCTTTCTACCCTGAAGTGATTGAAGATTGCCTTCATGTGTTTAGAGATTGTTGGAAGGCAAGAAAGTGCTGGCTGTTGCCCATGTTGCACCCTCTTCCACCGAGTTTCCTCACTGTGATTTCTTTTAGGGAGTGGATGATTCTGAATCTCACTTCAAACAACAGCAACCTCAAGGATTGGAGAGACTCTTTCTTTACCACTTGCTACTTTTTGTGGTTATGAAGGAATAAGGAAATTCACGAAGAAGGTTTCCAGCGTCCTGAGGATCCTTCAAAGGCTATTGCTGTAGAAATTGAGGAAAATAGATTCTGTTTGGCTAAGTTTAAAAAAACATTTTCAGGAACTTCTCACTCTCAACTTCCTACATCGTGGATTAGGCCTGCGGAGGACTTTCTGAAATTAAATGTGGATGGGGCTGTGCAAGGTAATCGGACAGCTTGTGGTGGTCTCTTGAGGGATAGAAATGGATTATGGTGTGGCGGTTTCTCAGCCTTCATTGGCTCTTGCATTCCTCTGCATGCTGAACTTTGGGCTCTCCTTTATGGACTTGATTTCGCCTGGAAGCATGGCTGGAGGAAACTAGTGTTGGAAACTGATTCTTCTCAAGCGTTTTGCCTTCTTACCAATCATGGTAATGATACTCGAAAGCTGCCATTGGTAGCTAAGATTCGAGTCTTTTTAATGAAAGAGTGGACTGTCTTATTGAATAAAATTCCTAGGAGTAGCAACACCTGTGCGGATTGGATTGCGAAGAAGGCTTTGGATGATTCCTTTGGGCTCAAATCAATCTCCTCCCCTCACAGCGATCTGTTAAATCTTCTTGCTGCTGATCTTTTGGATCCGGGTCCGAATAAGGTGGCTGCTAGGAGAAATACAGGATGATGCTTGTTCCTAGTTTTCTGCTAGTGTTTGATGTTTTGTTTTCTGCTGTTTCTTGTTCTGTTTTTTTTCCTTCCTTCTTGTTTGCTGTTCTTTTATTTTGTGGGGACATTGCCCCTTTCTGTAACCAAAAAAAAAAGAAGTTTGATCAATTAGTATCTCGTAAGTCGTAACCTTTTTGTCCATTGGCTCAAGGCTAGGAACTTTTTTTTTCCCGGTAAATAGGCCAGGAACTCTTAAACCTTGATCCATTGGGCTACCTTGGGGAGAATAACAGCTTAATAAAAGTCCTAATATCTATATTTCCTAAATATTAATTTCTCGTCAAGATGCACACTGATTGTATTTGCACACAATTACATTGCAGGGATAACTGAGCTAATTCATGGTTCAATTTGCTAATAACTCAATAAATTAAATTTTTTGACTTGTGTGTTGGCTTGAGATTATTATTGATTTAATTTTGTTTAAGCATAAATTCGAGCTCAACTCATTGGTTTTTGAGTATTTGTGGAGCTTCATACATCAAATCTTATTTCCTTTGAGGTAAATTTTTATTTCTTTTCTGATTAGTAATAATTTTTTTTCATACTTATATTATGGTTCATTTTTTTTTAAATTATTTTAGATAATTTTATTTAATGTTCACCGAAACGGCATCATTTTAAGGCGAAAATCATGATTTGTTTGTAATTTCAATTTATTTCGGAGTTATAATAGTTTTTATTATCCTAATTTTTTAATATTTCAACCCTGAAATAACATCGTTCCGATAAATATTAGACAAAATCATCTAAAATAACATTAGATATTTCCCCCCATTAAAATTAGAAGTCAAATCTTGATGATCGCAAGTTAACTTCGATCTTGTTTCTTCCATGGCCCAATCTAAGGTCCAAAAGGTATGTATTGGTTGGTAAATCTTAGGGCCCGTTTGAAATATGTTTCAAAAGGTATATATTGTTTCTCCAAAAGCTTAGGGCCTTTATGAATCTGTTTCGAAAAATAAATTTTTTATTTTCAGAGCAAAAAATAAAATAAAAATATATTTGATAAGGTTTGTTTTGTAAAAAAGTAAATTGAAAAGCGTAATTTTTTTTGTTTTTAAAATTAGATTTAGAGAACATATATGGGTTATTTTGATTTTGTGTTTTGACTTTTAACTTTTAAAACTAAAAAAATAAATAAGAAAAATATATTTCATTAATTATTTTACAAAATAGTTTTAAAAATAAAAAAATCAGAACACAATCAAACATACCCCAGACCCTTAGCCTTATTAATATTGAACATTTGTGAATCAAAACCTTGCTTCTGTTCAAGAGATCAAAGTTGTTCCTATTATTTAATTACTACAACAACTTAAGCATACTCTTGTTGTCAACAACCCAATGCTACACTCAAGGACCAACAAAATATATGAAAATGGATATTGTTAGAATTCTAGAAAATATCTATTAAATCAAATGATGATAACTCAGTTGGCGATAGAGAATTGAGAAGGTGAGAATGAGAGCATTTGTTTGATATTTTCCAGTACCATCTTTAGGAGGGAGGGTATAAAACCTTAATCCCGGGAGTCGACCCGAATCAGATTAGTTGCGAAGCGATAAACTGATTGAAATATCTTAAAAAAATAAGAATCTATTAATACTATAATTATATATTAAAATAATTTAGAGTATCTCATAAGATCTTTTAGGGTTGGTTTTCATATGTTCTTAAACAACATCCTATGTAACACGGATACTGACACGTGATACGATACGACACGACACCCCGACATGTTAATTCTAAAAAATGTTAGATTTAGACACGTTAGGATACATTTTGATATTAAATAATATTTTTAACTTATGTAGTGTATATTATATTTAATATTCAATAATTTGACAAAAAAATAAACTAAACTTCTAATATTCATCAATTTTGCAAAGGAACATAAGATATCTCAAATATTTATATTAAACTCAATAAAATGATAATCGTAATTCAACGAATCTAATAGTTAGAACTAAAAACTCAACGAAACGCAACCTTTGAACCTTTTTTTTGAATTTCTATAACGCGTGTTGGAATGTCAGAGTGTCAGAGAGTGTCAGACATGACACGTCATGATTTTTGAAGTGTCGGTACTTCATAGACAACGTCAATACAAACATTAACAATACATTTCTCCCAACCTAAATTGGGTCGGTGGTAGATGAACCAAAATAAAAGGTATGAAAATATCGAGGGAAAAAGATAAAAATAATACACACACATAACATTGTCCACTAAAAAAAAATAGCAATAAACATTCAAAAGGAAAAATAAAATAGAAATGAAAATTCATAAGAGGAAAAACAAAAGAATAAAAAAAGTAAAAAAAAGTAAAGAAATAAAAAAAATGAAAATACATGAATAAATAAATAGGAGAATAAAGTGTTTACAAAAAAAAAAAGGAGAATAAAGATCGAGAGATAAAAAAAAGAAGAAAAAAAAGAAAAAAAAAGGAAAAGAAAGGAATAAAGGGAGATAAAGAGAAAAAGGATTAAAAAAAGATGGGATAAGTTATTCTGTCTAACTTTGCATACCCTTTTTAATATCGTTAGATTATAATCTCAGCCAACGAGAGAGATTTGTATTGTAAAATAAATCCTTTTACCTATTTCATTTTTTTTTCCTGCCTCTCACCCTTTCTATCTCCTTCTCCTTCTCTCTATCGACCAAGATAGAGACAACTCATTGTATTGTAGAATTGCATTCAGCATTTCTCTTTTAAATAATAACATATGATGATGCAACTCATTGTATTATAAAATTGTAGCAATTGAATTAGCAAAACAAAAAAATCAATTAATGAATTTGTGCCTGCAACTCATTGTATTGTAGATAAATCAATCAACATTTTTGTTTTCTTTCTCAGCCATGGAAGTCTCCACCCTCATTCTCACCATTCAACAATTTAGAGGTCCATGATTCGAAAATTTTCCTTTTTATTTTTTGGATTTTCTTCATTTTGTCGGTGATTGGAATTAATCTCTGCCTTAAACCTGGTTTAAGTGTTTGGAATAACTAGTTTTACCGTAAAACTAATTATAAAGAAAGGAGAGGAGAAAGAAAAGGTGTGGGAGGTACTGAGGAGAAAGAAATGGGAATAAGGGTTATTTTATTTTGCAAATCTCTACCGTTGGATGAGATTATAATTTAACTGTATTAACAAGGTAGACAAATGTAGGCAGAATAAAGGTAGGTAGAATACCATATCCCACAAAAGATATAGGAATAACAATCTTTCTCTTTTTATGCCCGGAAATAAAAAAGTATAAAATAGTTGCTTCTTTGTTTTAATCTTCAAAACAGAAATTAAATCTATTCATTTATGGGAACAAATACATAAACCGATTTTGCTAAACACTATTATTGACTATTTATGTTACCTGGAATAATTTTTTTTTTTAAATTAATTTTGAGAAAGTTGTTGCACACCCTTAGACAAATTATGTATAAATCATTTTTAGACAAAAGAAAAAGATAACTACTAATTTTGTCACTAAATTACACACTTAATTCTTCACTAATTGTATGCTTCCTTCTATAGCGTAGAGTCCAAAGTATTAAGTGTATAGATTAACTAAATTCAAACAAATTAAAAATATAGTATAATTGAATGGGAAAGAATTAGAAGTTAATATCACAAGCAAGCAAAGCCTTTTCTTTTTCTAAGACTAAACATTATTTTTTATAAAGAAAAAAAATCTTAAAAAAGATTATATAAAAAATCGAAGAAAAAAACCGTTAAATATATTACATGAAAAAAAGGTGAGTACGGAAAAATTTTGAAATTTTTTTCTTTTCGACAGTAAACTTCTGAATTTTTAAATAGACGCCAGGAATGAATAAAATAAACACATGGAAATACTGATAATAAATCCAATTTAACATTCCTAAATTGCAATTATAGAAGAAAAATCCAGTGAACCACAGGAAAATTTTGCAGTGAATTCACGAGTGACATTGGAAATGGAATGGTGATATAAAGGCCAAACTATAGAAAACAAAGTCATATGACAAAGGGTGCGAAAATTGCATACACATGCTTGTAATGTAGTATGTTTTTTAATAATAAGTGCTTGTAATGTAGTTAATGACTTAATGTAGTAGGGTAGGATGTAGTAGGAACGGCTGTACAGTCCAAAACATGCATTTTGTTAAATGAATCTGCTTTCCTAGTCCTCTGTTACGGACGGGCAGTTAATATTAATATACACAATTGGATTCATTTGTCCGTTTTGTGTCACATTCATTGGGTCCATTTCCCTGCCAGGGGCATTGAATCACTCTTCAAGTCTCTATCATACCAACAATTTCCCTCCTACCATCCTAAATTATAGCCAAAAAAAAGAAAAAGAAAAAGCAACGATGATAATAGTCATAAACTTGTGACATGTTCTTTGTATACTCTTCCGTAAACGGAATGGAGATTCTGGCTAATTGGGTCCATTGCAATTATCCACCTCTTGGGTATATAACATTCATTGTTTTTATTATGAATGAAGGATTAAGCTTGGAGATAATGGGGGCATGGGAATTTTTTTTGTTAGTGTATTTCAAGAAAGTTATGTCTAATGGGCTTCATTATGCGATATATATGTCTCATGGGCCTCATTGTCCCTGTTTCCAGAAAGTTACATTTCTTCTCTCTTAGATAGCTACTTGCACTTCCAATATAAGAAAAAAGAAATATAAAAAACAATAATGATTTTCTAATAGTTTATGATTTAATGAATAAAGTAGATGTCAATTCGTAAAATATACCTAATCACTGGTTTTTGTTGTTGTTGTTGTTTCATGAAGATATCCAACATCGATAAGAATTGAACACCTCACGTGTTGGAAATTATCACAACAAATAATTAATATATCGCGGGACTTGTTCAAATAAAACACAGCATTTCAAATTCTTGGCCACTTGGTGGACCGTGGCGGTTTAGTTTCACATACTATTCGTTAATATATTTGATCCCACACACACATACTTATCTCACATTCTTTATCCACAACTTTATCCTAATATACGTAACTCCAATCAATAATATCGTTATCTTCGTTCAATTCTTAAATGGAAAATAATATATAAATATAAAGAAGAAACAAGACAGAGACACTTCCTCACAAAAGACTAATTTAGCCTGAACATATTTTTCGTTTCAATTTTCATTCTCTTTATCAATATTATTAATTATTACTTTCTCCTCCAGTTACCGGTCACCTGGAAAGTGAAACTGAAAAACTGCCCCTCAAATCAGGTAGTGAAAATCATTATAATGGTAGGGCCAACAACCAAACACGGCTTTGACACTGGACCCCACCACGGGAACGTTGACCAAACAAAACGACGCCCAGACTCATTGTATTATTTGTCGTGTGGTGACCAACAATCCATTTCCACTTTCCCGTCGTTTTATCACGGACTTAATAATTTCACCGTGGGTACCCATTTTCACACTTTTAACTATCAGTAAAATCACTCACACGGCCAGCGTTACGTACTGCATAAACTCCACGTCGTTTTCGAGTCCAGCCATCGTTTCAGGTGCCAAAACGACCTCAAGATCAACGCTGCCGTTTCCTTCTCTTCCAGGAAACGCAGAGATCTTGCCGTCAAACTTGTTCGCTTTCCCGCTCCGAATCGCCAAGGGTCGGCCCCACCCGAAATCGTTGTCGTACATGGGAAAACGCGGGGAACTACCCATGGTGATCATTGCGCCGTCGAAGTTCCCAAGCGGAAAAAGCCTCGGAGCCTTCTCCCAATCCTCTACGCCGCGGCGCACCGTAGCGTCGTCGTGTGCGACGACGTTTTGGTGAAGCAATTCGGCGCAGAAGCGTAGATCGCGAGAGAGTATGTCACCAACCGAAGCAACGGTTGGGATGCTCTGAATCGCATTGCCGAAGTAAAACGAGTCCATCTTAGGTTCCAACCTGTGGCGGCAATTCACAGCCATGCGAAACGTCGACGTTTTGGTGGAATTCAATTTCCTGGCACGTGTAACAGAACGCCATAGCTGAGCAGATAACGATTGAAACGACGAGATCTCGTTCCTCCAGTTACCGTTAACAACTGGCGTTATCTTGCCGTTGACGTTACCGTTAACGGTTTTCCAACCGTCATTCACCTGTTTTCCCATTACCTCCGCGGAATCCGGGAATTCGTTACAGTTGGCTTTCTGTTTCAGTTTCTGAATGGCCTCGCGCGTGAAGTGGAAGACGCGCTCCCGGAGAGGCTCATCGGCGTCGAAGGTGACGGTCGGGCCGCCGGCAGGGACGGAGAGAACGGCGGCGGAGTTGAAGACTGTGTCGCGGGTGAAGTCCGGCGACCTGAGAATCTTCTTGGCTGCGCCGCCGCCACCCTTGGTTATGGCGGCGAAGGTGTTGAAGAAGTGCCACAAGGAGGTGCCGTCTGTGACGGCGTGGTTGACGGTGCAGCCGACGAAGACGCCGTCGGCTAGCTCGGTAACCTGGACGGCGGCGAGGGGTTGGTGGTGGCCGGAGTAGGAAATAGTCATGTCATAGGCGAAGAACTCCTTGAAGGAAGGGTGAACATCAACGAGGGAGGGTGAAACGACGGCGTTTAAAGTAAGGTGTTTGGCTTTGGCGTGAATGAAATCGGCGCCGGCGTCGTTGCAGAGGATGTGGACGTAACCGTCGGCGTCGGTGTAGAGGCGGCCGGCGAGGGCGGGGAAGTGGGAGAGTGCGGCGGAGAGGGATTGCTTGAGAGAAAGAATCAGGTTGTCGAAGGAGTAGGGTGGGGCACTGAGTAACACACCCTTTTGGATGTAGTGACAAGACAACATTGGAAGATCAGAAACAGAGAGCTTAAGGGTTTTCATGGTTGATTTCTGGTCTGGGTAGATTGTGCATTTGGAGATTAAGGTTGTTGAAGATGAAGGCATTTTTGTTAAGATATTGTTATATGCTACAGCTTCTTGCTCTGTGTTTGGGTTCTGGTGTTGAGAATGCTTGGTTACTAGTGGGTTTTATAGGTGGAAGCGAAAGTGCTGTGTCTCTGTTTTTTTTTTTTTTTTTTTTTTTTTTTTTTTTTTTTTTTTAATAAAAAAGTTAAGTAAGAATAGTATGTACTAAAAAAAAAAAAAAAAAAAGTAAGAATAGTTTTTTTTTTTTTAAAAAAAAAAAGATATTGAGGAGAATGCGACGACGTGGCTGAAGAGGGTGCTCAAGAACTACACGTGCAATGAAAAGACTGGGGATCATTATACATTGGAAAAAAGCAAGTTATTTTCGGAGTTTGAGCTTTCAATTTTTTTTAATTTGTCAGCACCATTTTTAAGAAATTTTAATTATGTTATATTTTGTGTATGATTCTAATATTAATATTTTATTTATTCTGCACATATTGTATATGTATATATATTTTTTAAGAAAATTCTTTTTTATTTTCATTTGTTAATTTAAATTTATTTTTGTCAAAAATATTATAAAACTAAAGGTACAATCACAATTCCTCCCGCTCCCTCTTTCCCTTCTGCCGTACATAATTTGGCTAATTCGCACGGAATTTAATTTCACCATGGTTTTTAAACACGGGTCTCTTAAAGAGAACAATATTTTATTTTATTTTTAAAATTGAACAAAATGCTTGCAAAATACTAGTTTAATACATACATACAGAATGAACATATTTGAAGTTATATTTAGAATTTTTTTGGACAGTTTTTTATCAAATTGAATATTATTTTTACGTTATAGTTAAAAATAAGAGGTTAAAAATTATTTGATAATTATATATAAATTTAACTAAAAAGTTACTTTAAGGTTAAAGCTAAAAGTATTTTATTTAAAATTATTATAAAGAGTATTAAATATTTCTATTATTTAGGTAAACAAGAATATGATAAGAAATAAAAGATAAAAATATTAAAAATAAATATTTTAAAGAAAAATTAGATCCGAAAATAAACAAAACATTCTTATTAGAAGAGAGTTTAATGAAAAATATTTGCTCTTAAGAAACTAAAAAACTATTATCAATAAGCACTAGCATGATTGAAAAAATGTATACACAAACCAATACAAGAGATAACAAAAAAAAAGTATAAGCCCTTATTAGAATTTGGTGTCATGTAGTTATATGGGAGATGGGAAAAAAATCTAAAAAGAAAAACGATGAATTCTCAATTAAATATGTCAAGACATTGCAGTCAAATAAAGTAACAAAACCGATAATCACAATGTATACACAGTAATGTAAATTTATGAATATACCAAGTTACCAACTGAATATAGTTTTAAAATTTTACCTTAATTATCTCCAATTTTTTTTTACCTTAATAAGTTTCAAAGGATGCATCAAATGGCACTAACACACATGACTCTGCCATTTATTTATACTTGCCAAAGACTATATAATGAACATAATTCCTAACTACCATTTCTACTCTTACATTTTGTTATACTCATCATTTTCTCCCACAGATATCTTATCGTCATCTATAACAACACTCTTGTACTTGTAATACTTCTCAATCAATCATCATGAGCACAAAATACAGTGTAGCGCGCCTTGCGGTAATTTGTAGTGGTTAAACAAGAAGCCTTTTCTTATCGTCCTTTGTTTTTTCTCTACAAATCTATTCAATGATCTTATTTTATTTTATTTTTCATTATTATTCATCACAATTGAAAAAAAAAAGCCAGACAACAAATGAAATAAATAGTGGAGAAGACTATTATTTAGCGCGTATGAATTTTTTTAATCCTTCCATCATAATTTTTTTATATACAAATTATAACCGAAAATTTAGACAAGAGATAAACCAACAATGAAGTAGCGTACAAAATCTTCCTGGGACAACAAACACTCTCCTTTGTGACATTCTCAGTATTTAGGATAAAGATAACAAATACTCTCCTTACTACCCATCACATCACCATCAGATCAAATGGAGAGAATGTTAAAAAGTTTTTGAAGAGAGAGAAAATGTTAATCTAATGGTGATTAGATAGGTAGTAAGTCGGTAGTGAAAATTTTTGGTAGTGAGAATATCTCTCCTCATAAAAATATGAGAAAATGATTTGTCATTTTAAATGATATAAAATTACGTCATTTTAAAAGAGAGATAAATACAAAATAATATTTTTTATTTAAAATTTAAATTAAAAAATTCTCCCCCATTATTTCCATTTTTTGTGTCTATCGCTTTTCTAATATGACATAACTTATATCCTTTAAAATGACAAACATTAAACCCTAAAAATATTGCCTTTTTGATAAGAAATTTTATAAAAATGTGTTTGGTTATTATTCTTTTGTTAAGGAGAAAAAAGGTTAAAAAAAAAAAAAGATGACTACATTTTAATGCAACTTTTCACAAGTAATTGATTTCTTAAAGTTATAAAAGAAAGAACAGCCTTAATATGAACAAATTTATACGTGACAGCATAAATATTTATATTTAATTAATTTTAAAAATAGATTATTTTTAAAATTTAACAATGAATATATTATCATATATAACATTCACCACAAACCAAGTATATTATCCGAAAGAAAAGGAAACCAAATTGGAGTCTGAGCTAAAGGGAAAAGTGTTTATCCTTTTAAATGACATAACTTATGTCCTTTCACCCTCACAAAGAAGTGGGACCCACACCTATATTTTTTTTTTGTCAACTCTTTCTCCTACTTTATCTATCTCTTTATTTCTCTTAAAATGACACAACTTTACATATTTTAAAATGATACACATCTTACCCTTAAATGAATTGAATAGAGTTTATCAAAAAAATAAATAAAGAAATGAATTGAATAGACAACTCTTAAATATCATTTTATATCATAATGATCACATTCTGCGTCATCACCCAAAAGCAAAAATACGCGAATGCCTCTCAAGTGATATCCTTTTAAATTAAAGTCATTTGCCGCTAGACCCGTCATTTAGTCACGTTTTACCAGAGCATTGACAATTCACAAGAGGCTAAAATTTGACTAAAAAATTGGACTGAAAATCATCCATTGAGGTATGAATAATTAACAAGTGGAAACAACCTAGCCGATAATAATTAAAATTATCAAAATTACCTTATCTCAGTATTTGTTTGATCTATTTATTGACACCTGTGCACAGTATTGTCATATGACAAGAGCGTGTATATATATATCTAATTTCCGAAGGGTGTTTTAGTTTGTTTTGTTTTTCCTTAGAAATATCTAATAGAGATCAGTTATGTATATGAACTACGATGGAGCAGTTTTGGATGATGTTATGGACTGCAAAGTTAATTTGGAAGGTTGTGAAATTGTTTGTATATGTTTACAAGATGGAAAAAATATTTGTCCTTCTAAATGACATAACTTATGTTATTTCACTCTCATAAAAAGGTTGGACACACATCCTTATTTTTTTTTGTTCACTCCCTCTCCTCTATAATTTATCTCTTTCTCTTACTTAAAATGACACAATTTTACATTCTTTAAAATGAGATATAATTTTCCCAACTATTCACAAGAGTATCTATACTTATCAAGTAAACATCTTAATTCGTCTTTTCTCATTTTGGGTCTGCTTTTGTCTTCGCCTTAGGTAAAGTAGATTCGAATAGTGGTCTAATACTATGTTTTAGTTAATGCAACTTCAGCAACTTTATAATCCTATCAACTCAAATGTTAAGATCCAAAAACAGAAACTTCATATGCGTAAATTGATGACACTAAATTTTTGTATAAAATTTGATTAACTGCGGTACTTTGTCGCTGGAAAGATAATTTGAGAATGACATAAACCTTAACTGATATATAAGTACCATTACTAAAAATGTTAATATTGTTGAGAATTTAAATTTGAGTAATTAAATCCCACATCGCAAAAAAATGAGCTAAGTATGAAACATAAAAATGAAATAATCTATAAATTTATTACATTAAGATAATTGTTATGGACTCATATATGAGGCTCATTCATTGACAAGCCTAACAAGGGATAATTCAAGATATTAATCAGATACAATTAAGGAAGGATATCCATCAAAGATATCAATCTTAATACGATAGCATGACATATGGGCTTAGGCCGTCATCAGAAGCACTGAAAGTCGATAATCCATTATAAACTCTATGAATAAGAGGTAAAACCTACAGGTACGCTCCCTCTTAATGTTATGATGTCACTGCGCGCGCACACACCCTTTGGCAAAGCCATTTATAGTTCTTCTGTGCATAGTAATGTGATCTGCTTGACTCATCCCTCTTATTGTTATGATGTCACTATGATGCTGTCACTATGCGCACACATCCTTTGGCAAAGCTGTTTATAGTTCTTTTGTGCATAGTAATGTGATCTGCTTGAGTCAAAGGTATCTAATTCATAGATACCTTAAGATGTCACCTAGATCCAAAAGCAACATACTAGCCCATTAGGCTAGAGATCCCTATCTCTGGTACAGAACAATAATACATTAAGATTTTGATTGACATTTGATGTCGGATAAGCGAAAAGGCGTATAAATCAAAGATTTTATAATTCTCATTCAACATGAGAATTAAAATTTTCCTACACACCCTTCGATTTCCGTGCTGACATGGGTCCTACATATAATTTTTTCTGACATATGAGTCCCACATGCTTTTTATCTCTACAACATATTTCAATTCTCATTCAACATAAGAATTATAAAACCCATAAATCTAACACCTTAAAGTTTATTAATCCGTAGAAGTAATAAAATTATAAAAGGCATGGGAAATAGAATAGATATGTATATAAAAGGCATCGGAAACAGGAAAGTACCAAAAGTCCCACAACATATAAAGTTATAAGACATGTGATGTTTTATGCAACTTCCTGTAAAGCCCGTTCATTGTTAACATTCATGCTAGTAAATGAAGTTCGCCGAAGTATCTTGCCTCTTTAGCTTGGTTACTGCAAATTTCCAAATTCACTTTGACTCATAAGCATAAATATACAACATTTGTGTATTTTAAACGTGAAAGAAATGTTCATGCCGAGTATAGAACTTCAACAACAATAATAATAAAAAAAGCCTCACTTTCGTCTCATTCGGAAAATCATCAAGCAAGCAAACTATTCAATTTTTCAACATGCATGGTGCAAAGGTCTCTTTCAGTTTAATTATTAATTTGGGACATATGAAACCATGAAAATTGAACATGTGAAAAACTTGTGCAAACATAAATTAAACAAACCTAACAGTCTTTTCGGGGTCTTCCAAGAAATTCCTTATGGATTTAATTTACCAAATGAAATCTATAACAATTGAATTCGACCCTTTGATAGAAAAACCGCATGTCAAATTTCAGAGTGCTTCAAAGCATATGAGTAATTTGGTTATATATTTAAAAAAAAAAAAAAAAACCATTGATTCCGTAACTGTTTAAAAACCCATAAAATAGGCTATTTAACTTATATGTCTCCATTAAGGATTCAATCTAAATTGATTCAAAAGACATATAATTATATAATTATGATAAGGATTGTTAATCCATTCAAGGCTCACTCTCATTGAAAATCTCATATTTTGTAAGAGAATTTACACTGAAATGAGACCAAACCACAAGAGTAAAAGAAGGAGAGTTTTGCCCGGCCGTGCTTCTAGTGCCGGAATGCGAGAAAGCCTCTGTTTCACGGTGCTAGAAGTGCCAAGGTCACGCTACCAGCGCCAATAACTTCAAAAAGCCTCTATTTCTTGGCGCCACTAGCACAAGACTAGTGCTACTAGTGCCAGATCTGCGAATATACCGCACCACTAGTGCGGGACTAGCGCTAAAGTATAAAAGAGCTTATGTTTTCTAGCGCTAGCAACGCCGTAACCGCTCCACTAAAGCCATAATCACGCCACTAGCGCCAGACACACGTGACCCGTTAAGTGAAGTTTCAAATTATATCTGAAAGGGTATATATCATTTGGAATATTTGGGTGATTTTGAATCATATAAAAGGAAGACAAAACCTTATTGGAGGCATTCTTGGCTGGAATGATTTTGAGAAGAGAGAGACTTGGAGAATTGCCGGAGATTATCAAGTTTCCGAAGAGAGAAGATTGAAGGAGATTGAAGCAACATTGAATTTTCTTCTTCTTGCATCTTAATGAATTCTTCTACTTTATGTTATTTACTTCTTTTGTCTAAGCCAGCTATGTCTGTCTAAGATTCTTTTGTAGTTAGGGATATAGATCTGACGTGAATCCTTATTTTTGGGTTAATTTTTTTATTAATAAATTATCTTGAATTTCATGTTAAAATTCTTTTACGAATTGATCACACATATAGGAACAAAAAGGGATAAGATTTACAATAGGTATATTGGGATTTTAGTCTCGAGAGGGGTAAACACCAATTCTTATATGATCTAGACATGGACTTGTAGGAATTGCAAACTTTATAATTCATCGCGCTTAAAGCTTAATCTGAAAGGAATTTATAAGACATTATGATTCTAATTGGGTTAAAGGGTTAAAGAAGTAAGAAATTAGGATTTAATCAATTAAATTTTGGATGATGAATTGTTTGAATTAATTGAGATAAATATTAATAAATTGAATTAATTCACTTAAGGAGGATTGGAAGTGAAGTAAAAACCCTAGTTACAATTTGTTCATTGATATTAAAAATCCAATTTTTACTTCTCTCAATCCTTGTCTAAAGTTTATTTTAATTGCCACGGTCTTTCATTTAATCTTCATAATTGGAAATCACTCCTTTAAACCACTGTGATTTGTCCAAATCTTAACTGCAATTAAATACAATCTAACGATGATAAAAAGGTAGGCAATATAACTATTTATATATATGGGTTTTATGTTTATTATGTTGTAGGAAAAGTAATTGTGTAATGTTATAGAGATTTGTTTTGCGTGTCATATTTTTTTCTTTTTTTTGTTTTAAAATGTGTGGGCCCCGCAAGATATTGCGTGTGTAGGAAAGTTTGTTGTGTTACGTTAAAGGAGGAAATGAAAACCCTTTATATATATATATATATATATATATATATATATATATATATATATATATAGGATCCTTTGACACCAGTGTCAAGTTTCAAATTTGACACCTCATCTGAGAGCCGTTAGATAAAAAAATATCAATGGTGTCACATGCTTACAAATCAGAGTCGTTGATCTTTTTTGATCTAACGGCTTTCAGATGTGATGCCAAATTTCAAATTTGACACCGGTTAAAGATAAAATATATATATATATATGAAGACAAGATATTCTTACACTGGTGTAAGCGTTACTTATACTAAATCTTAATCATTGATCCACTTGTATCCAATAGCTCACATTACTAAAAAATTAGAACCATCAGATATAAGTGGGATCTACGGTTAAGATTAAGAATGTAACTTACACTGGTGTAAAATGATCTTGACCCATATATATATATATATATATATATATGAGTGTGTGTGTGTGAGGTAGGATCCTTTGACACAAGTGTCAAATTTAAAGTTTGACACCTCATTTGGGATGTCAAATTTCAACATCATTGATCTTTTTTTATCCGGCTCCCATGAGGTGTCAAATTTAAAATCTGGCACCGGTATATATATATATATATATATATATATATATATATATATATATATATATATATATATATATATATATATATATATCAAAAACTAGGACTTTTTCAAAATAATAAGCATATGAAATCAAACTATAAATATAGGAAATAAACTTCCAATTTGCAAATCAATTTGTACGAATAGACCATAAAATAATATACATAATTAAGTAGGGTATGCATAGATAGAACGGCAACATATCAATTCCAAACTCATCGACTATAAATATATAGTGCACCAAGACTAACATCTCTTGTTGTTAAGATAAATTTATTTCCCAAAATCAATTTTAAAAATATAAAACATCATGTATAAATTTCTAAAAACAAAATGAATCATGCATATGTTGCAATTTCATATGTAATGTTCACATTTCCTATAAATCAATTCACATGTAATATTGCAACGATTCTCAAATATTTAAGTACAAAATAATAAACATTTCACAAAATCTAAAATATTCTTAACATTTCTAAATACTATTTAAACCAAGATATTTTTCAAATATCATCATAACCAATAAAAATCATTAAACAAAGCAAACCACCTAACTTCGTTTTATATTTCCTCGTTCGTTAAAGATTGTTGACTAAATAACATTTACACTTTTTATTCATAAAATCATTTATAACAAAATGAAAAATTAAAATAGAAATATCTATAATAGAATTTAAGATAAAGTTTGGATTTGTCGTAGTCCTCATTATTTATCACGTAAGCATTGAGGCAATCTAGGAATTAAGAATATCAGCTGGTGCAAAGATTTTGAATAATTTCTTACTTGTTAAGATCTTTCTTCCAATCTTCAAGCGTACTTCTAGAAAAGTCGCGAATAACGAGGGAAAATTGTGAGAAAAAATTTCCCTTGCAAACTGCAACAGAATTTGTGAGGGAAATACAATTGAGACGAAAAATAGTCCCCTTGCATATCGGCTGCATTTCCGTCGCAATTTGCGAGGGAATTTAAATCCCTTGCAAACATCATAAGTCTGTGACGGAAACTAGCGAGAGAAAATATTGGCGATAAAAGTTCCCTCGCAAGATCTAGAACAAAAAATTGCAACTGAAAATTCATAACTTCCCTCACAATTTGCAAGGGAAAGAGGGAATATATTCCCTCACAAAATTCAAAAATAATATATAAATCAAATTTAAAAGGGACAAGGGCATTAATTGGTCGCCGCATCATGCATATGAGAAAAAGTCATTAAATATGTTGCCGCGTCCTTTGTGGCAGACATTGAGTGCATGTAGTGACAATAATGCCTATGTCAGCTAGTCATAGGAAAGATAAGACTCTGTAGATATTTAAAGTGTGTGTAAAATTTTTTCAATAGTGAGAAGTAGAGAAAAATATCTGAAAGAATCCTGTTCCGACCACCCTTGTTCCGACCACCCTTGTCATCACCACTATACAAATTAAATGAAAAGTGACACATGCTTCCGATGCCACCAAAAAGGATTGTTGTTCACTTTTGTTGATATATCGTTTGATTTTGATTTAATTGTTTATCCAGTATTTTTTTGGATTTCTGTTGCTCAATTTATGTATTTATGTTCATTTGGAATCCGTATTGTTTACAGGAAAATTAACAAAAATTTTAATTCATTTTCTAATTATTTTTTAATTCCAAAATTTGTGACGGAAATTTTTCAAAATTCCCTATCAAAATTCGTAGCCTATTGCTAGGGAAAAATAAAAACATTACATCGCAAGTTTTGCAACGAGAATTTAATACAGTCCATCGCAAATTCAGCTATGGAAATTTAACATATTCCCTCGCAGATTTTGCGAGGGAAACTATACCCGAAATTCCCGTCACAATCTGCGACGGTAATACATTGTAGACGGATTTGTTGTTCGTGAGAGAAATTTACTTTTTTGCAATGGAACGTTTCTGTAGCAATTTGCGAGGGAATTTTCATATGACAAACTTCCCTCGCAAATATCTTTGCAATGAAGGTTTTAGCGACGCACCGTGTTCCCTCGCAAATTCCGTAGTAGACCATTTTTGCAAGGGAATTTTCCAATTTTATGAGGGAATTTTTCCCTCGCTGATTGTGAATTTTTTAGTAGTGAAGTGTTCCATTCTTTCTCTATATCTCTATTTCTCCCCACTCTCACGATTTGGTTTTCACTCTTTCTTTTTTTTTCTCCACCAACTTTTATTTATATATAACTTAAGGGTAAATGGGTTAGACAACTCATCAAACGCCTATTATCAGGCCTGTCTTTGACCTGACCCGTTTTCAAAATAAAATAGGTTTGAGCTTATTAAAAGGTTTTTGTAGAAATTAGGATACATGCTTGCTTTAGAAGCCTGGTCTCTTTTATAAAAAAAAAAAAAAAATTCAGGTCTCTAAACCTCTAGGGTTGACTTGTATTTTTAATAAAATAATACAATTACAAATGAAAATACTACAGACAAAATGACAGTTATTTTAATATACAAATATAATCTTCTTAAAATATATTAAATGTAAGTTTATATCAATTCATTAAAATATAATAACTGTAAATTAAAAATATTTCCTAAAAAACAGTTAAATATAAATTTTACTTTCAAATACCAATATAAAACAAATGTCAATCGTATAACTTTTGTTTAATTTAACAGTGAAAATGAAATATCATTTTTTAGGTATAATAAAAAAATATATTAAATATAGATATTATAAAAATTTCTTTGTGAATATATATATATATATATATATATATATATATATAATAAAATCATTTTTTCAGCCGCTTGACGTCAAGTAATGACTGATGTATGATTATGATTCTCCACATTTAATATTGTTACCTATATATATGGTAACTGTTTAATTGCTGGACGTCAAGCGGATGGAGAAATGTAGACCTCTATATATATGTGTGTGGGGGTGGGGGGTGTGCGCGAGTGCACATGGGCATACATGTATAAATTTTTAGTTTACTGTAGATTAAATTAAATTTTAATTTTATAATAAAAATAAATAAAATTCAATTCAATTGATTTTTTTATTTCCAGCAACGTAGATAAATTATCAATGTTTTGGATTGTGGTTTCAGCAATTGTACAAAGTAATCATAACCTCTAATTTACAGAGTGCAATATGCTATTTTTGAATATTTGATAGGATTGACTAGTCATGCCAAGGCTCAATTTTTTTTTTTAAAAAAAAGAGCTAGATCAAGCTTGTAATTTAGTGTGTATCAAGCTAATATGCCAAGACAAGTCTAGTTTGAAATATTTTTTAGAGACCTAGGCTATTAAGTTAAAGTCTGGCTTAATCTGACTCATTTTTCTGATAGGATGACCTGACTCATTTACACCCCCAAATATAAATCAACTTTTATTTATTTTTCTTAGTACCCAGACCCTAATTACCTCTTTGAGGTGAGTCAGCCTCCCGGATATCCCCACAAGCTTCAAATCTTTGAGTTGGCTATGAGATTAATCCCAAGTTGGGGCTTAATCACAGTTCAAGCTCGGTATCCCTCCCCAAAGATGTGTTTAGTGGAAATCGAACCTCCTTCTTTTATTCAAACTTCACTTATTTGGTTGTTTGAACATTCAGGGGTTCTTGAAAGATATATTTGCTCATTTGGTATGTGCATTCCATACTCAAGATGGTGGGCAAATTGAGTATTACAATTTTTTTTTTTACAAAAGCCCCATTTTTTTTTTCTAAATTACCTTTTCATGTGTACTTTGATATTTGAAAATATTTTCAACACATTCAGTGTGCACATGACAACCTTCCCGGAATCAATTTTTCTTTTTCTTTTTTAAATTTCTGCTCCCGTGAATAGAAATGGATAGAAAACTCGTTTGGTAAAATTGGTTTTTTTTTTGTTTCTGGGATGAACCGGTTTAATTTTTGTGTTGAGAAACAGAAAAAAGAATCAGAAAATTTCTGCTTTTTTGTTCCCGGGCAAAAAATGAGAGACACTTATCTCTCTCAATTACTCTCCACCACTACCGTCATCACCACCGCCACCATCATCCCGACACAACCACTGCCACCATCGTCGTACCACCACCACCACCACCACCTCCATGTTATCACCACCACCATTACCATCACCGTCACCACCATTATCACTACCACCATCACCAACCACCACACCAACATCGTAGCCACTGCCGCCACCACCATGACTCCACTACTACTATCGTCATCGTCGTCGTCGTCGTAACCACCATCGTTACCGCCACCACTACACCGCCGCCACCAAGTTATCACCATCACTATCGTCGCAACCACTGTTGTCAACTATGAAGCACCGACACTTCAAAAATCCTGACGTGTCGTGTCCGATAATTCCCAACACTCTGACACTCCTCGACACTCCAACACGCGTTATTTAAATTCAAAAAAAGTTCAAAGGTTGCGTTGTGTTGAATTTCTAATTCAAACTATTAGATTCGTTGGATTACTATTACCCTTTAATATAAATATTGGGATATCTTATGTTTCTTTGCAAAATTGATGAACATTTTAAATTTAGTTTCATTTTTTTGTTAAATTATTGAATATTAAATATAATATACGCTACATAAATTAAAAATATTATTTAATATCAAAACGTGTCCTAACGTGTCGAAATCTAATATTTTCTAGAATTAATGTGTCGAAGTGTCGTGTCGTATCGTGTCACGTGTCCTGTATCAGTATCGGCGCTACATAGGTTGTCAACACCACCACTACCATCGCCGCCACCGCCACCACCATGTCATCATCATCACCATTGTCGCAGCCACTGCCATCACCACCACCACTACCGCCGCCGTCGCCACTATGCCACCGTTACCACCACTACACCATCGCCACCACCCTCGCCACCATCGCTGCGGTCACTGCTATCACCACCACCATGATCACCACTACCATTACTGTCACCACCATTATCACTACCACCACCACCACTATCGCTGTAGCCACTACCGTCACCACCACCACCACCACCGTTAACATGCCACCACCGCCACCACCATACCATCACCTCCACCACCACCACCGCCACCACGCTACTATTACAACCAGCATCGCCGCCGCCACACCATATGAAAAGGAAAGTGATGATCCGAAATTTTTTTATGCTTAATAAGAATATTTTTTATTCTATTATTTGTTATGTTATCAAACACAATTCTCATTCTCGGAATAAAAATAAAACATGTTATCAAACACATTTTTTTTCTCAGAAACTGTTTCAAGACACAGAAATAGAAAAAAATTATTTCTTTTCAGAAATAGTGTCAGGGAACAGAATGATTGTCATGCACACCTTTAACCAAACCAAGATACACAATTGTATAACACATACTAGTACATACAAGATATCAAATAAACATTTAAAGAGATAGAAATAAAGAGTTTATATATTAAAAAAAAGAGTTTAGAGAATTGTAAATATAATACTTTTTGGTTTGGCTCTTATGATATTTGTCCAAACTGAAGCCGATCAATCAATTTTACACCATAGGTCAAGCTTCATAAGTGCTTGACAAACCTCTACAATCTTCAAGCTTCTTGGTGCTTGTAGACTTTAATGGATTTACACATGTGTATCGATTTACAATGAGCTCAAGATTAATGGATTTGTGTATATGATTTCAATCAATGTTTATAAAGCTCTTTCTAATCTCAAAATACTCTTAGAGTGTGTACACATGATGCCCAATGTGTGTAAGAGTAGTGAGGAATACATATATAGTGTTTTCATTGAAAACTAATTGTTTATTGCCATTATATGCTTTACTAGCTAGTAAGTATTCGATTACTTGTTGAGGAGCGAAGAAAGCATTTGAATACTTTTCAAAAGGATTCGATTACTCTTTTTCAAATAAAAAGTATTGTTACTTTTCAAAAACTATTAGATCATTTTCCTAACAAAAGTGATATTATGCAAGAAACTTAGTTCAATTTGATTCTAAAGGACTCAACCACTTTATAAACATATTATTAACTTTGGAAGATTATTTTGGGGTTCTCAAACAAGTAAAACACATTTTACATGAATTTTTCAAATCATTTTGAAGAATTAAATCACCATGAAATATGCTTTATGAAAAACATGTTAATTTTTAGCTCATGCAATGTAAATCAACATATACCCACATATATGTTATGGTTTTGGACTTAACTTCATGTCTTGAGTCTTGGATCTTGTTTTTTACTTAGGTTTGATGCTTTGACTTGTTTAGCAATACTAGGGACTAAGCTGAACTTGATCCTCTTTTACCATGGCTTGTGACATTAGCTTCTCTTGAAGGTTGTTCATGTTTTGTTGCCATTAATCTTGGTTTTGCTTCTCTTATTCTTTTTAATTTGTTGCTCTTGATCCATTATTAGCTTTCTTGATAGCTTATCCATATTTTTGCCACTTTAATATATTTTTACTTTCTTGTGTGACTTAGTCATGTATATTCAATCTTCACACATGGTTGATACTTTTTTTAATCAATGCCCTTTTTTTTCTTACCTCTTTATTATCATTAAAATATATATTGTATCCTCAATATGCTCAAAAAGTTATTTTTTGGTGGGGAATTTAGCTTTGTGTACTAGCCTCAGCGGAACTACTTTTATATTTTTTAATTATTTTAATAAATTCTATTAACCTCTAATATGGAACTCATTAATATTATTTTAAGGGTTTTTTGGATGGCTGAAATTGTGCTACATGGCACGACCCATGAGTGGAGTAGGGTGGGTTGGGGTGGGGGAGGTTCTGCAAAACTCTTTAAAAATAAGTTCTGCGGGGCCATTCTATGGAACTGAACGCCTCTTACTGGAAAATAACTTGGGGACATAGCAAACGTGTAAAATATACATGGTAACGCCCCCAAATGGTCAAATAGCCTCACTTATTTATAGGCACACTTCCTTTAGAGAATAAGATATTGATAATACCATCACCTTTAGACAATTTCTTTTTTGCTTTTACTTTTATAACTAATCACTTTGGTATTTTTCAAAGATATTACTTCAGTATTACTTTTATAAGTTATCATCGCTCTTTGATATTTTTCAATGATATTTGTTTATCATGGACTCTTCTGACTCTTTTTCTTTCAATAGTATTCGATTATACCATTGCATAATTAAAACAAGACAACCACTACAAGAAATGTCTTTATTATCGACGGAATTTTTCGACGGAAAAAAATTCCGTTGAAATTATTGACGGTATTTTCCACGAAATCTGTTTTCCGTCGAAAATCTTCGACGGAAAACCGTTTCTGTCAAAAAATTTCAACGGAAAAAGAAATTCCGTCGAAGATTTTCGACGGAAAAGGAATTCCGTCGAAGATTTTTCAAAAAATTAAAAGAAAAAAAATATATATTTTGTGGACTTTTCGACGGAATTGCGATTCCGTCGAAGATTTTCGACGGAAAAGGAATTCCGTCGAAGACTTTTCAAAAATAATAAAAAAAAAGAAAATATATTTGGTGGACTTTTCGACGGAAAAGGAATTCCGTCGAAAAATATTGAAAAAAATAAAAGAAAAAGAAAATATATTTGGTGGACTTTTCGACGGAATTTCGATTACGTCGAAGTTTTTCGTCGGAAAAGGAATTTCGTCGAAAAATATTGAAAAAAAATAAAGGAAAAAGAAAAAATATTTGGTGGACTTTTCGACGGAATTTCGATTACGTTGAAGATTTTCGACGGAAAAGGAATTCCGTCGAAAAATATTGAAAAAAAATAAAAGAAAAAAAAATTATATTTTGTGGACTTTTCGACGGAATTTCGATTCCGTCAAAGATTTTCGACAGAAAAGTAATTCCGTCGAAAAGTTTTGCAAAAATTAAAAAAAAAATTAAATTTTGTGGGATTTTCGACGGAAAAGGAATTTCGTCGAAAAATATTCAAAAAAATAAAAGAAAAAGATAATATATTTGGTGGACTTTTCGACGGAATCTCGATTCGGTCGAAGATTTTCGACGGGAAAGGAATTCCGTTGAAAAATATTGAAAAAAAATAAAAGAAAAAGAAATTATATTTGGGGGACTTTTCGACGGAATCTCGACTCCGTCGAAGATTTTCGACGGAAAAGGAATTTCGTCGAAAAATATTCAAAAAAATAAAAGAAAGCTAGGATGGTATTATTTTCCCTTGACCCAAGTAATGGTGGTGTTTGGCGAATTGCAGGTCCAAGAAATCAAAATGTTGTTGCAGTCAACCATTTCTTGGATTTAAGAGCGTGTTATAGACTTGAATCATAGCAATTTGAATCCATAGCTACTTTTTGTTTTCCCTTAATTTTATTATAGCATCCTCCAGATTTCATAATAATGTTTTGAGATACATGTATTGTAAGAAGAAATTGTTTCATTTATTTATGCAGTTTGTATTGTGTATTGATATGTTAATTTTGTTTGTTAATTTTTTAAGGTTACAATATATATTTTTATTGTACATCACTAGCTAATTATATAAACATTTTTAAATACTTTCTAATATATGATATGGACTTTTGTGCATTTAATGTAATAATTAAGGAGATTTAATTTTGATTAAATTTTTTATCAAGTGCATTATAGAAAATTGATATTAATTTTGTGGAAAATTTAAAAAAAAAGTTCTAAATTTTTTTGACGGAATTCATTTTCCGTTGAAAATCGTCCCAACAATTTTCAACGGAATTCTATTGATTTTTCGTCGAAAATTTTCAATGGAACTCGTTTTCCGTCGAAAACCGTCGCAACAATTTTCGACGGAATTCCATTGTTTTTCCGTCGAAAATTTTCAACGGAATTTGTTTTCCGTCGAAAACCATCCCAACAATTTTCGACGGAATTCCATTGTTTTTCAGTCGAAAATTTTCAACGGAATTTTTTTTCCGTCGAAAACCATCACAATAATTTTCGACGGAATTTCATTGATTTTCCGTCTAAAATTTTCCACGGAATACGTTTTCCGTCGAAAACCATCCAATAATTTTCGACGGAATTCCATTGATTTTCCGTCGAAAATTTTTCACGGAAATAAATTCCGTCGAAAATTTTGACGGAATTAAAAATTCCGTCGAAAAATGAGTTAACCACGAAGGAAAATTCTACGGCTTGAATTCCGTCAAAAACTCCATTTTCGACGGAATTTATATTATTTTCGACGGAATTTTTCCGTCGAAAAAATGGACTTTTTTAGTAGTGAACCAATTATTTGATGATATTATTAACTTATTCCTTCCCACCATGTTTATTTTATTTTATTTTTTGAATGTCATAATTAAATTTAAATTTAAATTTAAAATGTATATTACGAACTTACAGAATGCATGGGAATGATACTTAGTATAACGGAATTTGTGACTTATATCATTTTACTAATCTAAAACAGTGCTTGAATGATTAGTCTCATGTACTTGTAGAAAACAACTATGTCTCATTTGTCAGGGAAAAAAAAAAAAAAACAGAGATTTAAAAGATTAAAAAAAATCATTATGTACTATACTAATAAAGTACAGATCATCAATAACGAGCATCAACATGTAATGTAGTTCACAATCAATTAAAAAATATGAAGTATTAAATCGTTAGGTATAGTAGCTTATAAAATTATTTAATATTGTTAGCAATAATATTGACAATATATAATTATATTATTCAATAAAAGAATTTGAAAATCAAAATAATATTATATCTACAAATTGGAATATATGCTGCTACTGTAACCCCCGAATGCTATAGAAGGTGCATGCATCTGCACTATAGTCTATGGCACACCCGTTGACAATAATATCCTTTTAAAACATGAGAGGGCCATGCTTTTAACATTAGATTTTGCACTCACCAATTACTTACGTCATACTCATTAAAGCATTTGTTATTAATTTATAGCCGCATTATGTAGGTCTCGACAACAAAGCTTGGTGAATCTATTCGTTGTCCCCAGGCACTGGAAGAATCTATTCACTCTTAACAAATCATCATATAGTCCTTCACGGTCAAAAAAGGACAAGAATTGTTTCATATAATTTATTTAAAGATAAATTATTCTACCTATCTTTTTTCTATTTATCTTTGCCAATTGTTTTTCAATATTATTAGATCAAAATTTTAACTATTTTTATTATTTCTCTCTTGTATTGAGATTCTGATTTAACTATATTGAAAAATAATTAACAAAGATAAAAAAAAAATAGATAAAATAACTTATTCCTTTATTTAATCTAATCTCAGTTATCTTTATCACTCTTTGCTTATAGTTATCATCAACAGGAATTATTTTGATTTAAAAAGTTGTATAATTATTATTTGGAGGTGCTATCTGGTGCGTGTAATATCATTAATTTAAATATATATTTGAACCCCGCATGACGCGTATAGCAAGTTCCATTAATGTAGCCTAAAGCCAAATACGACAACAATTATTTACTAAAGAAAAATACAACAGCAATTAAAATAACTTCCTCCGGCTCTAATTAGTTCAGTTAATACATTCAAAAGTTTAAAATTCTTTATATGAAAGCGGAAACTCTTGGATGTTTTATTTAGCATGATTATGTTATGTGTAATAATTCTATTTATTCATGGGAACATTAATGGTAATGAGAGAAAAAAAAAAAAAAACATGTAGATGGACAACCATAAAATTAGCAATATCATTTTATTCATGAATAATTAGATTCCTCTCACAGAATGTGATCATGTTAAATATCATATGGAGGATATATTTCTCCATAAATCATAAATATAATGTATGTATATTTTTAAAAATAAATTTAAATTTAATATCTGCAAGTAATTTTTCATTTATAGTTATAGTAATTATTACGGTAAATATTCAACAAAAATTATGACCGATATATTTTGGCTTTGAAATATACCATATTTGTTTATAAAAAAAATGAAATATACCATATTTCTTCCTTATATACTTTTTCTTTTCAAAATGCTTTCATAAGTTCATTGATTAACCGGTTAATCTGATTGAGACAGATAAATTCAACTCTCCATATCAAATTTATAACATGATTTTTTTATATTTTTGTGTACCATATTCATTCCAATAAATATGGTGAATGTTTTGTAGCAATCACAAGTGGTATTTAGGAGTAGATAATTGTCAAATCCCCACTACATTTGCCGCTATTATAGATGTGCCATAGCTGTGATTTTGATCAACATGAGCAAAGTTGCCACTAAATTTGGTGACGGTTAACTGTGATTTTTCTCACTTTTACTAATCAATAAATACGAAAAAAGTGAAAAAATATTAATGACAGTTTAAACAGTTGCTATATTTGAAAAATATTTCAAAATTTAAAAATAAGTCTTTTTAATAATAAGATTGGTAATCTAATTTTTTTTTTTTTGTGAAAAGTAATCTAATATTTTAAAATAGCAGTGTTTGCACCATCGTTATATGATCTCATATTTAAAAATTTAAAATAAAAGCATTATATCTCATAGATGTTAAAAATTAAAAAAAAAATTGAATGCTAAAATATTAAATTATTGCTTTTTTAAAAAAAATTAAATTTACATTTCAATTTTAATGATTACAATATTTTTTAAGATAATTACGTACACTGATTCCACTGAAATATTATGGGTCAATTAACTTTGTACTTGCCAATTATCCAATTGTAACCCACATTTGTTGCTTGATGCATGTGACCAAAGCACTCTTGTACAACCCGGCCTGACTCGGCCTGACCCGGTCGGGTTGACCCAGGATCCGATGATCTGGTCATTAAATCGGTTCGAGTCAAGCATTAGACCAGTCATGCATCGATCCGATCAAACCCAGTCAAAACTGGTGACCCGTTGACCCGGTCAGGTCATGCTTTAAAAAAAAACTAAAATTGTTTCATCTTATTAGAAAAAATGTAGAAGTCGTTGTAAATTTTGTTCATAATTTTATCTTCTAGTATACTTTTCTACAATGATCTCAAATTTCAGTTTCCAATACTGAAGTAATTTGAGGAATAATAAATTAAAAGAATGTGACATGTGTTATTTTAATGTAGTTGAATTTGAAAATATGAGTTCAATGTCATTGAGCGGTATGTTTATGGGGATTATGAGTTGCAATTTTAATTGACATAGTAATAGCCAGAGGCGGACCTAGAGGGGGGCTAGGGTGGGCCTCCGCCCCCCTAAAATTTGATGGCAAAAAATTATATATATAAATGATATTTTAATAATATTATAAAATGTGTGTGAGTGGGTAAATTACTGACATGTGTGAGAATGGAGAGGAAGCACAAAACCTCAACTCCTCAAATCAAACTTCTGAAAATTGTTTAGCCTGCAATTGCAAGAGAAGACAACTGAAAAGGAAGCACAAGCATTTTCATTGAAGGGGGCGTGAGACTCAATCTTGAAACACTCTTCAAGTACCTCTTCACTCTTCAGTTTTCACTGAAAGTTAATAACCCACCTCAGCCTCTCTTACCTTCTTTTAGGGTAAAATTTAAGAAAAAGATTCAGCTTTTACATTTTCATTTTTCATTCAGCTTCTCCTAATTGTACTAGTTTGAAAAGTCAAGGACGATTTTTGTTATGAAGAAGACAAAGAGAAGTTAAATATTTCTAGGACTAAAATATTAAAAAGTGGGGGCTTGATTCGATACTTCATTTGCCAATATATAGGTTATGTGTTTCAAAAAAGAAAAAACAAGAGTGTGCAAGAAGAAAACAAAAAATAGTGAAAAGAGAGAAAGAGAGTGTCATAGTACTTAATTGTGAGATTAAAAAATTGTAGTGTGTTCTTCTAAATTATTCTTAATCTCTTTAAATTTCCAACAATTTTAGCTATAAAAAGAATGAATGGACATATATAACTTTGTGGGTATCTAATTTATTGATAATGGATAACATGATTTATTTATGGGTTCGTCTCTTCTGCAGCAATAACATATGATTTTTTTTTGTAACAAACGTATTTACACATGTGGATTCTGACATTTAAAAAGAAAGAAAAGATTCAGAATCCGCATGAGTAAAATAAAATCAAGAACAAGCTTCGAAATAAAATAGAAGACCAATTTCTTGATGATTCTTTGATTACATACATTAAAAAATAAATTGTTTAGAGCTTTAACACGAATTCAATTATATATGAGTTTAACAATAAGAAAATACGTAAAATAAGAGTCAAATTAAGTGATCTTAATCTTTGTAATAGATTTCTTTTAAATTTTTTTATATTTAGGTCTGTGTTATATTTCAAATATTTTTGTTTATAATATAATATTTTTTATTTCCGCCCCCCGTCATTAAGATTCCTGCGTCCGCCACTGGTAATAGCGTGCAATTTTATTTATTTATGCTTCATGTTTTTGAGCTTATTGAGTGAACCTTGTTTAATTCATTTTAGATAAGAAAAATATAATTGAATTTATATGTTCATATTTATATATTTTTTAATATATCTATATATATCCGGGTTAACCGGTCCGAGCAGTGACTCAGTAACCCAATACCTTGACCGGGTCGATGCCGAGGTAGGGTTTAATAACACTGGACCAAAGAATCCACTTCATACTACTTCAAAACCATGTCAAATTATGTGTAGAAGCTCATTCTAAATATCGTTAGAGAAGTGGTTTCAATAACTCAAAAGGAAATAAACTAAGTTTTCAAAACTATTATATTTCAAACACCCTCACACAAGACATCTCAGCCCATAAACACACTCCAAACAGAGGCAAAACTCAGAACATAAGGCTCTCCTCACACACACAAGTCTCACCCACTCACCACCATGGTGTTTACTCAACAAAAGAGAAGAAATGGAATAAAGGTGACAACTTGGCTCAAGAATGAAGGAGAAGCCAATGAAATAGTCCCACAACTGTTCAGCCACCAAAACTCACGCACAAAATGAGGTTACCTAGGGTTTTGTGCCTTAGTATGCATATTTATAGCTACAAGGCCACTTAACGCGCAGTATTAGCATTAATAGCTACGGAAAATATTTTAATCCCAAACTTTATAATCTTAAACTACACATTTTTCTAATATTTTTCATATTTTTATTTTATTTTTCGGAGCACCTTTCCGGTACGCGCTTTTCCATAGCCAGTATAAGTTCTGGCATCAGATCTCATTGTTTTGACTTGAAACTCGTTTTACAAGTCCTACATATTATTATAGTAATTATCATGCACTTATTATAATTTCTCGGGATACTTTTTCGGTACACATTTATACCGGGTAGCAGAACCGGTATCTGCGCCTTTCGCCCGAAAAGTGACTTTCAGCATTATTACCCACTTACTATAATTATTACAGCCTCATAATAATTATTAGGGTCAATTATGAAATTATTTCTTAATTATCACATTTATTTAATTAATCTCCTTAATTAGGGGGTGCAGGTTCTTACAAAAGGCAATTAGATAGAAAGATGAAGATTGTCAGGTCTGATAGGGGTAGTGAATATTATGGAAGATATGATGAAAGTGGACAACACTCGGGCCCATTTGCTAAATTTCTGGAAAAACGTGGTATTTATGCTCAATAACACAATGCCCGGTACACCGCAATAGAATGGTGTATCAGAAAGGCGTAATAGGACCTTACTGGATATGGTTAGGAGTATGTTAAGTAATTCTTCTTTACCTGTTTCATTGTGGACTTATGCTCTAATAATTGCCATGTACGTATTGAATAGGGTTCCTAGTAAGTAAGTTCCAAAGACTCCTTTTGAACTTTGGACTGGTAGGAAACCTAGTATAAGACACCTGCATGTCTGGGGTTGTCAGGCAGAGATTAGATACTACAATCCGCAAGAAATGAAACTGGATGCAAGAGCAATCAGTGGTTATTTCATTGGTTATCCAGAACAAATTGAAAGGGTATAGATTTTACTGTCCTTATCATACTACAAGGATTATTGAATCTGGAAATGCAAAGTTCATTGAGAATGGTGAAGTTAGTGGGAGTGAAACACCACGTAAAGTGGATATTCATGAAGTGAGAATACAAGTTCCATTGACTTGTAGCTCTAGCAAAGTCGTTATTCCTCATGTTATTGAACCAAAGACGAATTAATGATCCCACTACTCATGAAGAAATCATTGTTGATGAATCGAATGAACCCATAGTAGAAGAACCATACCAAATAGCATTAAGAAAATCTCAAAGAGAAAGGAGACCTGCTATTTCTAATGATTATGTGGTATATCTACAAGAGTCTGAATTTGACATGGGTATTCAGGATGATCCAGTAACATTTTCATAAGCCATGAATGGTGAAAATGGTGATAAGTGATTAGATACTACGAAAGATGAGTTGAAATCTATGGAACGGAACAAGGTTTGTGATCTTGTTGAGTTACCAGAAGGGTGCAATAGAGTTGGTTGTAAATGGGTCTTTAAGACCAAACGTGACTCTCATGGTAACCTAGAACGTTACAAGGCCAGACTAGTTGCAAAGGGATTCACTCAGAAAGATGACATTGACTATAAAGAAACTTTTTCACTAGTTTCAAAGAATGATTTTTTAAGAATCATTATGGCATTGGTGGCTTATTATGATCTAGAGTTACACCAGATGGGTGTGAAAACTGTCTTTTTAAGTGTAAATTTAGATGAAGATGTGTACATGGACCAACCAATGGGGTTCATAGTAAAGGATAAATAGCACATGGTGTGCAAACTTAAGAAGTCAATATACGGACTTGAACAAGCTTCACGACAATGGTATCTTAAGTTTAATGATGCTGTTGTTTCCTTTGGATTTAAAGAAAACATCGTTGATCGATGTATATATCTTAACATTAGTGGGAGAAAGTTTATATTATTGATTCTGTATGTTGATGATATTTTGCTGGCAACTAACGATCTTGGTCTTTTAAATGAGACTAAGAAGTTTCTCTCTAGTAACTTCGAAATGAAAAATATGGGTGAAGCAGCTTATGTGATAGGAATAGAAATATTCCATGATAGATCACAAGGACTGTTAGGTTTGTCTCAGAAAGCATACGTTAATAGAGTTCTAGAGAGATTCAGAATGGAAAATTGCTCATCATCTCCAGTTCCAATTCAGAAAGGAGATAAATTTAGTCTCATGCAATGTCCTAAAAGTTAATTGGAACGAAAAGAAATGGATGCAATTTCGTATGCATCATTAGTTGGGAGTTTAATGCATGCTCAGACTTGTACGAGACCAGATATTAGCTTTGCAGTTGGGATGTTGGGTAGATACCAAAGTAATCCCGGTATGGATCATTGGAAGGCAGCAAAGAAAGTTCTGAGATGTTTGCAAGGAACTAAAGGTCACATGCTAACTTATAGAAGGTCTAACACCTTGAAGTGATTGGATACACAAATTCGGATTTTGCAGGATGCGTATACACAAGAAAGTCTACACGTGGTTACCTGTATCTTTTAGCTGAAGGAGCTATATCATGGAAAAGTGCGAAGCAGACTATAATAGCTGCGTCCACTATGGAAGCTAAATTTGTAGCATGCTTTGAAGCCACGGTTCAGGCTAAATGGCTATGGAACTTTATTTCAGGGCTTGGATTAGTCGACAATATTGAAAAGCCGCTGAAAATTTATTGTAATAATTCCGTAGCAGTCTTCTTTTATAAAAACGACAAGTATTCCAAAGGTGCTAAACATATGGAATTAAAGTACTTTGTCGTTAAAGAAGATGTTCAGAAACATAGAGTGTCTATAGAGCATATTAGCACCGATCTTATGTTAGCTGATCCCTTAACGAAGGGACTACCGCTCAAGACATTTACTGGTCATGTATGTAAAATGGGCATTATGTCAGCTATTGAATGATGAAAATTATAGTTATGCATTAAGTGTTGACACTCTGAGCTCATTGATGAATACTACCTAGCACGGACACAACTATTTTTCCAAAATTTACATGTCGGACACGTGTCCGACACGGACACGCTCCGACACGCGTTCGACACGCAAAAAATATTTGGGGACACACGGCCAACTCTCCGACACGTTCCGACACATTTTTAGGACACGCAGTCAATCGTTTCGGACACGCTGAGACACGTTTTTTTTTTAAAAAAAAAATCTTAATTTTACTTTATTAACTAAATAAAAAAATAATTTATAAATTAATTTTTTTTCTGTTATGAAATATGATATGAAAAATTAACAAATTACAAAAAATTATTTTTATTTTTATTTATGTTAGGAAATTTAAATATTTGATTAGTTATACGACTTATCATGGACTCTTATATGTATTAAATATAAATTATATTATATATATTAAAATTTTTATTTAATATCAAAACGTGTCCCAACGTGTCCAAATATGACATTTTTTAGAATTAACGTGTCGGCGTGTCGTGTCGTGTCCCGTATCCCGTGTCCGTGCATCATAGGATGAATACTACCTAGCACGGACACAACTATTTTTCCAAAATTTACGTGTCGGACACGATCCGACACGTGGTCAATATTTGGGGACACGCGGTCAACTCTCCGACACGTTTCGACACGTTTTTCGGACACGCAGTCAATCTTTTCTGACACGCGCGGTCAACGTTCGGACACGTTTTTTTTTATCTTAATTTTATTTTATTAACTAAATAAAAAAAATTTATAAATTAATTTTTTTCTGTTATGAAATTTGATATGAAAAATTAACAAAGTACAAAAAATTATTTTTATTTTTATTTATGTTATGAAATTTAAATATTTGATTAGTTATACGACTTATCATGGACTCTTATATGTATTAAATATAAATTATATTATATATATTAAAATTTTTATTTAATATCAAAATGTGTCCCACGTGTCCAAATATGACATTTTTTAGAATTAACGTGTCGATGTGTCGTGTCGTGTCGTGTCCCATATCCCGTGTCTGTGTCCGTGCATCATAGGATGAATATATGTTTTTGTTATTTTCTTATTTTCAATTTATGCATGCATGCAAGTATATGTGATAACGGGCCGAGCCGAGCTTTGGTCTTAACGGGCCAAGCCTGTATTTGAACGTGTCAGACTGGCCTTAGCCTGTTACCTGTTACAAATATAATATTTGTCTGTGGCCTGGTTTATTTTGAAAAAATAATAGCATGTGTGGAGCCTGTCTTAGCCTGTTAAAAAAAAAAAAAAAAAAAGAGAACATAATTCCACAAAAAAGCAATCTCCAGATAGAAACCTTAGCTTCCAATTTGCAACAATAATTTAAAAAGTCTTCAATAAATAAATAAAAAATTAAAGTGAGAGAAGGTAGATAAAGTTTATATATTATCTTTGCCCATTATAAAAAAAGTGCCAACAAAAAGAAAAAGAAAAAAGAAAAAATGAAATGACACAAATGAGCAGTGCACAGTTGCACAGTGGAACGAATGAGTTTTTGGGGTGAAGTGGATTGAGGAAAAAGAGATGACTATTACAAGTAGTATAAAAAATATAAAATATAAATATAAAATAATATACCAGGCCAGCCTGAGAGGCTTTAAGGCTGAGTTTTTGAATTGGAGCCTGAAGCCTTTTTATTAAACGAGCTTTTATATAAATTCAATCCTGGTGCAAACAATAAATTTTAGACATGTAAGCTCAAGTCTTCACAAGCCGAGTCAAAGGCCCCCTGGTCTGTTTAGCACCCCTACTTGAGGGTGACGAGTTATGCAATCAACATTGTAGATTGTTACATTGATGAATATTTTATTGAACTAATTAAAAAATAATTTTACTCTCTCTTTTTGTCTATTTTATAATAATAATAATAATAATAATAATAATAACTATTTTAGCACAACATGGACATACACAATTAACACAATATCAAAACAAAGACAACATTTTCCAAAAAAAACCATAAATTTAAAAAATAATTGATTATATATATATTTTTTTATTTCTATATTGTTATTCTTTTGTAAATTAAGTTTCATTAGCACTCCACCTTTAAATGTGCATGTTTTTAGAATACATGTGATTCAATATTTATAAAATAATAAATATTATTGCCATGAGTTACGAAGAATAAAAAGTTGCATGATGAGCAATAATAAAAAAACTCATTATTGTATTAACGATTTTAAGTGCATCATTTAATTACAATAATAAATGTTATACATGTCTTTATGTATTAAATAGGCTAACAAATTCTCATTCTGTTGCTTTCATGATTTTCAATTTTTCCTTTATGGTTTAGGCTTCTTAATAAAAAAACTAGTGTAGGTATCAATGTCTTTAGTTTGCATATTTGATGATTGAATAGGATTCACAAACCCCGAGCATAAACTCAAGGTACGCAATCAAAAACTTATGTAGAGCATATTCATCACTCAATCATAGTTGTTGCTAGGAAAAAAGTATCAATCTATCAATTATGAAGTTTACACATCATGAGTTTGTTTAGGAACTTATCCAAGGCCACTTCAAACAATAGGCATCATGATGAAGACAAATAGGAGTCAAAAAATTGATTTTAAAATCCTGATGATAACACATTACTTGAACATGTGCACAATCACTTTGCGATGAAATCTTGCATTCAATTAATTAACCTTTTTTAGAGGAATAAAGAAGAAAAATTCCCCCCTCATTGTTTAATAGACTATAAGAAGAATTATGTTATTTGATGCGTTGTAGGGTAGTTGCTTATGCAGACCAAACAGGGGTTTTCTATAGTTTCCATTTTCATGCATGGATTCTTTATTCCAACTCTTTATTCTTTGCATGTCTTCCATTTTAGTTCCATTCTATTATCCATGAGAAAATTGAGCTAGCTAGTAAGGGCATTACCTTGCGTGTAACTGTGTTGTAGTGGAGCGTTTCCTTGTAGTGGTGAAAACTTGTGCATATAGTTCCCTTTCTCATATAGTGTGGCGAAAGGGGATGGAGTGTCGTTGCTAGGGTTCTTGGGAATAATTAGGGTTATCGATTAATGAGTTAGGTCATGAGTTGAGAGTTTGATATTTGGAACCCTTTTTTGTTTTATGTTATTAAAAAAAAGAAGACTTAAATTATATTATAATGGTAGATTTGGTTAGGTGTCAAGAAATATTTTATCCTCTCCTTTACGTTTTTATATGTGCTTTTGTCTTTTCTTATTTACTATTATATTATTTTTAAAGACAAATAACAAGTCAAATAAAAAAGGGATAATATATGGTGTTCACAAATGCAACCTTTCATTTAGAGAAACATGTGTAATTGAGTTAAAGGAAGATAAGTTATGAGAGATAGAAAACAACATTCTAGTCTTCTTGAGCAAGTCAGAAAAAATATTTTCTCTTTGCTTCTTTGAGTCAAGGAATAATTGTCAATTCATTAAATTACATAATTTACACATAGTGTGTTCAATTTGTCATAAACCTTAATTACATTACTCATTAAAATACATAAGTTTTACATTGTATGTTGCTTTTCTCTACTAACCTAGAATATGTATTTAATTTATTATTACAACCTTTTGTATGTAGATGTCATCATCATATGGTATAGGTGCAGGTATCCTTGGTAGAGGTATCCCAAGTAGGGGAACCACTTTCAAAAGGGGTACCTATAGAGGCATGAATAGGGGTAGGGGCAGAGCCCGAGGGGGAGGCAAAGACTACTTTCCTTCATCACAAAGTACTATGACACATCCTAATCCGTCATGCTCCAAGTTTCATATCCCTACACATGAGTCCTTGGTTTCATCAACGCATGCATATCAGGTTCGTCCATTAGAATTTTACGTTAGTGTTGAAAGTATTTATTTCCGTTAGTTTTGAATATTAACGTCTGATTTGTTTGATTATGTTCTGGTTTTTTTTTTCTTTTTGAAATTGTTTTGTAAAATAGTTATGAAATCAATTATTTTCTATATTTTTTTCTTTTTAAAAGTTAAAAACTAAAATAGAAAACAAAAACAACTCAGACATGTTATCTAAACTTGATTCTAAAAATAAAAAAATAGTTATAGTTTTTAAAACATTTTTTACAAAATATATCTTATTAAATGAGTTTTTTAGTTTTTTTTTTCTGAAAACTAAAAAATAAATTTTAAAAACCATGATCAAATAGAGCCTTAATAGTTTTAAATTATATTGAGGTGGTTCCCTTGCAGGTTAGCCCATCACTCCATCCAACGAACGGTGGAGATTCTTCAGCTACAGCTCCCACACATACAATTGGACTAGCGCTTCCACGATGGGGGAGCATAGATGTTGATGGGAAGATGTGGATACTTCCCGAATCGGGAGGAAAAACGTAAGCATTTAATATTTTTGACTTTATGTTATAATTTTTTTATTCTGTGTAAATTAATTACTAAGATATTTGAAATTATTCTCAAAGGTTTGACCCTGCATCTACGATGCATGACATAACGTCAATAATATTGCATAACTATAGTGGAGCCTGGAAAACATATTCACAAGTTCCTGAGGATGTGAAGAAGGAATGGTATCGACAGTTTCAGGTACGTACAAATTATTTTCCACAATATGGTAAATTGTATCATATACTCAATTTTGAATGATTGGTAAATGCAGGAAAAATATAAATGTCTGCCACAAGATGAAGATCAAATGAGGAAGACTTTTCATGAAAAAGCTTCAAATTTATTCACATGTCACATGCACAGGCTCCGAAACGACCTTGGGAAACAGGATTGGATTGATAGAAAAAATTCAGCACAATTGCATGAGAAATGGGACTTTCCAAATTGGCAAGTAAAGAGCCAGAGGAACAAGGATAATAGAGCATATTATGATGGACCTTCGCACGTTGGAGGATCTATTCCAAAAACCGAGCACGAGAAGAGACCGGTAATGAGTCAGTTATATCAGTTAGAATATTAATGAGTCAGTTATGTCGGTTATAAAGTAATGAGTCAGTTATGTCAGTTATAAAGTAATGAGGGTGCTATGTGTGAAGTTATGTTGGCCAGTTTTATAGCTTGTAAATAGTCTTTGATAGTTTGTATGAAATGTAGATCAAGAGAAACTGCAAGAAAGCAAGAATAGAAAAAAAAAAGTTTTTTTTTTTTGTAGATACACAAGTATGGTTGTCTCTCGTATCTATGTGCATATTCAATTCTAACCTAAATAATTTCAACTTGAAGCTTGAAAATTTACAAACTATTATTTACCATTTCCATTTTTGATTGACCTAATTTATTGCTTTGCAGAGGGAAGACCTTGAATCAGATCCAAACTCATTATGCTGGGAAAAAAATAAGAGGACTCAAACATTTAAATCAGACTGCTCATCATGGATTTCAACAAATGCAAGGACAAATGTTGTGTGTTCCTCATACTTAAAGTGTTTAGTTTATTTACCATTGAAACATAAAATTGTTTGATTATTAATGTAACTTGTATGGTTTCAGGAAGAGTTCATGAAGCAAAAAAATGAACAGGACAATGCTATGGAGAATGGGGAAGACTTGGTCACCCGCCAATCCGATAACCAATTCTATGTGCAAGCTGCGGGTGGTATGGATAGGAAAGGTCGCATTAACAATTTGGGATCAGAGGCAAGGACATACAATGCCTCAAAGATTTCTACCAACTCATGTGAAGGAGTGTCAGCATCTGAGTATGATCGCATAAGAGAGCTGATCACAAATTTAGTCACCAAGAACGAGAAGCTCAATATGGAACAAGAAGAGACAAGAAAGTGGATACAAAACTATAATGACCGGATGCACACTCAAGAGCAAGAGATGACTATTATGAAAGAGCAATTAGCGCAATTGATGGCTCAAGTAGTAGCGGGCATGCACACCCCCACTTGCTCCTCTAGTGTTAAGCCTACACCTGAACTTGAGGAACAAATCAAGAATTGTGATGATGATGATGATAATCATGATGAATGTGAACACCTAGCTGTGGATAGTCCATAAGTGCTTTTTTATCTTTATTTTCTTTAATACACTTCGTGTTAGTGGTTGTGATTTCATAAATTTATTATTTTCATTATTAAGAAGACATTTGATTGTTCAGATTTCAAACTATATTACATTGATTTGGATTTGATATTATTTTCACCCAATATGTTATTTCGTGTTTTATATTATATAAATTTGGTTTAAGAATTTACGTTGGATGATAATTGATATATAGAAGAATCTAAAATCTAAAATATATATTAGACTTATATAGGGAAGAATCTAAAATCTGAAATATATATATATATATATATATATATATATATATATATATATATATATATATATATATATTAAAAAATATAATCAAAATTTAGCAATAGATTTTGCTACAACCTAAATTCGTTGCAAATTAGCAATTGGATTGGACACAGGAAGCATGTAGAAGATATTAAACACATATAAGATGGTGCCTTAAAATTTGTCTCTAATCAATTATGGCTTTTTGTACGTTTTTTAATCTCTAATTTGCAAGGGAGTGTTCTCGTCCCAATTTACTAACAAATAGTGTATCATCTCAAAATTAATTGCTAATAGATTGACAAATTTTTATTCGAAATTGAGACGAAGTGTATTTTAAGTTGCAAACAATCTAACGAGAAGGATTTTATTACAATTTATTTTCATTTGTCCCTAAATCCTTTTCTGATAAGTTTAGTGACAGACTTATATGTATTAGTGGTGGAAAGTGTTTGTTGCTAATACATATTTTTTTAGTGGTGTCGTTATTAAAGAGTGTGTCATTTTAAAGGATATAAAATTGTGTCATTTTAAGTGAGAGAAAGAGATAAATAAAGGGGAAGAGAGTGTACAAAAAAAATAAAGGTGTGAATCTCACGTTTTTGTGAAGTGAAATAACACAACTTATGTCATTTAAAAGTACAAATATTTTTCCTATATTATTAACTCTCTCTATTGTTACACCAAAATATGTTAGCTTGTGAGAAATGACTTACATATTAAATGGTTATACACTTCTTGTGTAGTCTACCTCTTCCTAGAATAATATTTATTACAAAAATATATTATTTTAAAATGATTATTGAAAGACAAAATTTAAAAGTTTATTCAATTAAACATAGGGATTTATTATGTTCCTAAAATATATATTTATTACACACACAATATATTATTTTAAACGTGAATGATTATTGAAAGACAAAATTTAAAAGCTTATTCAATTAAACATAATACTTGTGTGTTGCATTGCATTTTATATAACATAATATTTATCCATCCTTAATATTAACCATTATTAGTCATTAAATTAATACAAACAACTCCACTTAATACATGCAATGACTCAGTTTAATTTATATACGGTAATTAGGGCTGTAAATAAGTCTCGACAAACTATATTGTATTATTATTATTATTATTATTATTATTATTATTATTAGTAAATGTTATATTTACAATTTTTTTATTTACAAACTCTTACAAACTACATTAAGTATGACCTGTCATACTTCAATCAAGAGTGTATGACTGGTCATACTTATTGTAATTTGTAAAAAAAAAGTTTGTAAACAGATCATTCCCATTATTATTATTATTTAAAAAATAATACATGAAAAATGACTTGGAAATATTATATTGTATTCTGTAAGATGCCGTCATGTTTGCTCCCTTACTTGGAGCCACATATAGAGAGAGATAGAGGGTATAAAATCCTTAAGTTAAATGGAAATTGGGAAGAGTGGAATTGAATTTGTACAATAAAACTTGCACTCAGCAATTAGAGTTGTTTTTGCTAATCAGGATTATCATTTGAAGGAACCCGGTTTGGTTTCGATATTAATAATTTTCAATATATAATCTTCAAATATAAATGTAATTTCTCATTAAAATTGTCAAATTGCTCTAACCGTAGAATAAAATAATCTTCTCCTCCACTAAATGTTATTTTATCAATAAAATTCTAGACTCGTGTTGCCATTAATTGAAACCCACTATGCGACGATGCGTGGCCTTAGTGGTTTATTTTTATGTAATAAAAAATTATTGATTTGAAACATAATCATTAATTGTCCATGGCTCATGAATGTAATCATTCAGGTAAAAGATGCGAATCTGATAGCAACAATGTTGTTCTCTTCGATCTATTGCTAGAATTGAGGTTTAAACATGATCGACTTAAAAATAAACGGTGATCATTACGTCTCATTTTGGCGTCACTGCGCTGCTTTTAATCTCGGAATCAATCCATGATTTATGATCTTAATTACAAATTAAAGAATAAATGTCACTTGGTCCAAAACTTGATCATTATCTAAAAGGAAACATCTTAGAAAAAAAAACACTACAACGCAGTTATGTCTTAATAAGGAGGAATCTTAGCCCCATCAAAAAAGAAGAAGAAGGAGGAATCTTAAAATAAATGCAATCAATTCCCCCCAAAAGTTATTCTAATAATTTCATATTTAGTTATGAGGAGTTGGTGAGGCTGTGGAATCTTAAGTAAAAGAATATTTCAAAAACAATGAAATAAATAAAAGGATAACTTTTTTTTGGTAATCAATAAAAGCATAACTTTAACATTGCAATATAAAACATTTTTTATTTAATAATATTCATTTTGTTAAGAGTTATTTTTAAGATGAAAATATCCAAACATAAATTATGTTGTTGATTACAATCTTTTAACTAAAATAAGTTTAGTTCGCAAACTTTAATTCAAATACACGCTAAGGACCCATTTAACCGAGCAAATCCAAGTTTTGCAATTGTAATATAATAAACTAAAAATTGAAACCTCGCGGCTGCTTAAATTTTAATTCTGTGTAATTGTAAGTCGCTAGTTTTGCAATTCGGTTGCATGTCTGCATATAATCATATTTACGGTGAGTAATTGGGGAAAAAAAATTAAAATATTTCTTTTTTTAATAAATAATTACCAATATAAATTACTCTTTTGAACCTAATTATGAATATACTGCACTCATTTACGTCCAAATCGGGCGTAACCAACCACACCTAATTTAGGCATGATTCGGGTATTGACACGTGGCACAAAAATTTAACAGTTTAACCATTAAATTTCATAAGGTCATAACTTTTGACTGGAGTATCCGAATTAGGTAAAAAAAAATTAATTCCACATAACTTTTTGAGATCTACGCAATGGCATTTTATTTGATATATTTTATCTTTCACAAACATAATTCAAATTTACAACAATGGTACTATAAAAATGGCACCAAATTAAAGTGGATTAGTCCATCTATAAATAAGGATACTTAATGTTATATTAAAATATATACAAGGTTATTAAATTGCAATACGTATTATGTATCGTTCGTTCGATTTTTTGTATTGTGAAGCATAATGAATAGTGAGATACAAAAATATAATAAAAAATAATAAAAATATATAACTTTTTATGACTTTTATCAAATTACATCTTTCTGTTTTATGACTTTTTTTCTTTAAAGTCATTTAAATTATGTATGCCTAAGAGAAAGAAAAAATAAATACATTTGAAAGAAAAATACAAAAGGGACTAATGGGTATAAGAAAAGAAAACTAAACCTGAAATCGAATCCTTAACTCTAAAGTTTGGAAACGTCTCTTATACGAAACAATGGCTGGATTCATTGGAAGTTTATAGCCTCTTAATGGTTTTAAAAAATAAAATCCTTCTTTTTAGAGATTTAGAATATTTATTTAATTATTTTCTTTATTCTACACATTTTTCAAAATGATTTTTTAGTTTAAATCACAATTCAGATATTTATTTTGTTTTCATTATTAATAATATTTTTATATTTTTTTAATTTAAATCACAAATCAAACTTTATTTATTTTTTTATATTAAATTACAAACTCAGAACTCGGAGGCTTCTGTAATTAAACGCTCTTATAATATCATATTGTAAATTTAAATTATATTTGTGAGAGATAAAATATGTAAAATGAGGTGTCATTGCATAATTCTTGAAAAGTTTTGTGGAATCAATTTTTTATACCTAATTTGGATACTTGAGTCAAAAGTTATGACTTTCCAAAGTTTTATAGTTAGTAAGTTGACTTTTTTGTGCCACGTGTCAACACTAGATGAGTCACGCTTAAATTAGGCGTGAATGCCTTGTAAGTCATGCCTAACTTAGGCTTGAATGGTCACGCCTAATTTGGGCGTAAATGAGTGCAATAGATCCGTATATAATTTCAAAACAACTATATATATTTATAATTATTTATTCAAATAGTAATATTTTAATATTTTTCCCCGACTAATTGGAGACGAAAAAAATAAAAATAAATTCAGAACGAAGAGATATAGCATATTATGATCAAGGGTTAGAAATGTAAATGACCTGGATAAATATTAAACAAGTACAACACTCAAATCAAAAGTCTTCTCAATGAAGCAAAGCCATAGTCAAAGAAGGCTGTAGAGTCAATCTCTCCAAACTGCATAATATTTATGACAGCAAAGACTCCACAACAGCAAGCACCACAATATTAAAGACTCCATGACAGCAAGCTCCTCAACATTTAATCATGACAGCCATACTACTTTGGCACCAAGGAACCTTTGCCTTCACCATAAAGAAAGGCATCTCTCAAACAGCACATCTCTCCACTATAAATACATGTATCAACACTAAGGTACATCATCTTCTTCTACATAATTAAACCTGCTTGAACCATATTTGACTTGAGTGTCAGAGTGTCTTGCAGGTACACCCCCATCGCATTCTATTGAAGACCCATGAGACACTACTAGAAAAGTCATTATTTTCGACGGTATTTTTCGACGGAAAAAATTCTGTTGAAATTTATTGACGGAATTTTCCACGGAATGTAATTTCCGTCGAAATTTTTTGACGGAATCTATTTTCCGTCAAAAAACTTCGACCGAAAAAGAAATTCCGTCGAAGAATTTCGACGGAAAAGGAATTCCGTCGAAAATATTTGAAAAAATAAAAGAAAAAGAAATTAAATTTTGTTGGGTTTTCGACGGAATTTCAATTCCGTCGAAGATTTTCGACGGAAAAGGAATTCCGTCGAAAAGTTTTGTAAAAAATAAAAGAAAAAGAAATTAAATTTTGTGGGAATTTCGACGGAATTTTGATTCCGTCGAAGATTTTCGACGGAAAAGGAATTCCGTCGAAGATTTTCGACAGAAAAAGAATTCCGTCGAAAAGTTTTGTAAAAAATAAAAAGAAAAAGAAATTAAATTTTGTGTGGTTTTCGACGGAATTTCGATTCCGTCGAAGATTTTCGACGGAAAAGGAATTCCGTCGAAAAGTTTTGTAAAAAATAAAAAGAAAAAAATTAAATTTTGTGTGGTTTTCGATGGAAATTCGATTCCGTCGAAGATTTTCGACGGAAAAGGAATTCCGTCGAAAAGTTTTGTAAAAAATAAAAAGAAAAAGAAATTAAATTTTGTGTGGTTTTCGACTGAATTTCGATTCCGTCGAAGATTTTCGACGGAAAAGGAATTCCTTCGAAAACTTTTGAAAAAAAGAAAAAGAAAAAGAAAATAAATATTGTGGATTTTTCGACGGAATTTCGATTCCGTCGAAAACTTTTGAAAAAAAGAAAAAGAAAAAGAAAATAAATATTGTGGATTTTTCAAAGGAATTTCGATTCCGTCGAAGATCTTCGACGGAAAAGGAATTCCGTCGAAAACTTTGAAAAAAAAGAAAAAGAAAAAGAAATTAAATATTGTGGACTTTTCGACGGAAAAGGAATTCCGTCGAAAACTTTTGAAAAAAAAAAGAAAAAGAAATTAAATACTGTGGACTTTTCGACGGAATTTCTATTCCGTCGAAGATCTTCGACAGAAAAGGAATTCCGTCGAAAACTTTGAAAAAAAGAAAAAGAAAAAGAAAATAAATATTGTGGACTTTTCGACGGAATTTCGATTCCGTCGAAGATCTTCGACGGAAAAGGAATTCCGTCGAAAACTTTGAAAAAAAGAAAAAAAAAGAAAATAAATAGTGTGGACTTTTCGACGGAATTTCGATTCCGTCGAAGATCTTCGACGGAAAAGGAATTCCGTCGAAAACTTTTGAAAAAAAAGAAAAAGAAAAAGAAATTAAATACTGTGGATTTTTCGACGGAATTTCGATTTCGTCGAAGATCTTCGACGGAAAAGGAATTCCGTCGAAAATTTTTGAAAAAAAAGAAAAGAAAATAAATAGTGTGGACTTTTCGACGGAATTTCGATTCCGTCGAAGATCTTCGACGGAAAAGGAATTCCGTCGAAAACTTTTGAAAAAAAAAGAAAGAAAAAGAAATTAAATATTGTGGACTTTTCGACGGAATTTCGATTCCGTCGAAGATCTTCGACGGAAAAGGAATTCCGTCGAAAACTTTTTAAAAAAAGAAAAAGAAAAAGAAAATAAATATTGTGGACTTTTCGACGGAATTTCGATTCCGTCGAAGATCTTCGACGGAAAAGGAATTCCGTCGAAAACTTTTGAAAAAAAGAAAAAGAAAAAGAAATTAAATACTATGGATTTTTCGACGGAATTTCGATTCCGTCGAAGATCTTCGACGGAAAAGGAATTCCGTCGAAAACTTTTGAAAAAAAGAAAAAGAAAAAGAAAATAAATATTGTGGACTTTTCGACGGAATTTCGGTTCCGTCGAAGATCTTCGACGGAAAAGGAATTCCGTCGAAAACTTTGAAAAAAAAGAAAAAGAAAAAGAAATTAAATATTGTGGACTTTTCGACGGAATTTCGATTCCGTCGAAGATCTTCGACGGAAAAGGAATTCCGTCGAAAACTTTTAAAAAAATTCAAAAGACAATTTCGTGTGGAAAATTTTGGTAGTCAAAATATCCTCCCTCATGTTCTTTTACATCCTAACCGTTAATCTCCGTCGATCAACGGTTATAATTTATTGGATTAAAATTATTAATTAATTAAATAATAAATCTGGCCCATTAAGTTTAACCCAATAAATTATAACCGTTGATGGATGGAGATCAACGGTTAGGATCTAAAATGATATAAACTTATATCCTTTAAAATGACAGATATTATTCTCTTTTAATTAATATTTAAATTTTCACTTAGATCCCTTCGAGTTACAAATTTTTTCACTTAAACCCCTTGTGGTTTAAAAAATAAACATTTTAAAAATATATTTAAAATAAGTTTTCTCTCTTTTTTATTTTATATCTTTATGTAAATCATTTAGGGTTTGAAAAATATTTTAAGTTATTTATTCTGAAATTAATTTATAAATTATGTTAATTTTTTTATTTTAAAAATATATTCGAAATTAAAAAATTATTTAAGATGATATTCGAAAAATATTATTTATGATAAATTAAACATTTATTATCAAAATAAGATATTTACTTTCTTTACATAGATAAAATAAAAATATTGAAGTTTTCCCTTGATTTTATATTAATAATATTATTATACAAACTCTTATTAACCTATTTATTAAAATATAAATTATTAGTACTTTAAATAATATAAGCCTAAATACTTGGCTAATGGGCCAAAAGTAATGTAGCCCAATACCTACTTAATGGGCTGCATCAGATTTCTTTTTGTTGGTATAAGTTGCATCAGATTTTAAATGAGTAACAAACCCTAAGCTAAAACAAAGAAAGTTAGTGAGTGTTGTCAATGAGGCGGCTAGACAATGGAGAAGGGGCGGCGAGGTGCAGCAGCTCAGCGGCGGCGAGGTGCAGCAGCTCAGCGGCGGCAACAGCATCTCAGCGGTCAGAACCTAAAAGATGACGCTACAGCAGCTCTAGAACAACAGCAAGCAGCTGAAGCTGAAGCAAAGGCTCTCCGCACAATGACACAGAGGTGAGAAGAGTGAGGCGTGAAGGCTCCTATATTTATGAGGAATTTATGTCAACTGGAGGGACCGATGTTAAGGTTTGGCAGTTTTGAGATCTATGCTGCTTTGTTTTTTTTCTTTTATAAATGTAGTTGGAATGTTTTTGACGTGTTTCTCTATATCTTTTACCATATTAGAATGGTATTTGAGAATTTCATCAAATGATTGTACGTGTACACAGTAGGCCCTGAATATGCTCATGCTGAGGCAAGGAAGTCTCCTGTTGTTGATGGTGTTGTTATGAGAAATCCTGATGGGAAGGAAGTAAGTAGCATTGGTTCTCATGGTCTATGCTTCATATGTCCTTGTCTGTCCATTTAGCATTACAAGATGGTTATTCTCTGAGTTATCAGTCGATTCCAGGGAAAGACTTTTGTCTTCTTAGGTGTCAACATATTATTTGCAGTCAAAACCACTTTGTTTAAAGTTTTGCAGTTTTAAAGCATTTTTTTCAAAGGTTGTATGAGCTAAGAAAATAAGAAAAAAGAAAACATATCTGTGAGAAATTAGAAAAAAGATAGAAAGAAAATAAACAAAGAGACTAAGAAAACATCAATGAAGATAAGCTACCCTATCTATCAGCATATCTGTGAGAGAACCCCATGATAAAACAGCATGAGCTTTACACCAAGTAGAAGCCAAGAAATCTTCTTAAAAGATGCAAGAATTACAGTCCAACCAAATTCACCAAAGAGTGGCATAGATTGCAAATTGCCATAAAATTTTCGCTTCTATCATTCCTCCAAAACCTGTCAGTTTTACACTATTATGTCACATAATAGGGGAATGGGTTTCAAATATTTCAAACAGAGTGGAATGGAAAGATTTTTAGCATGTTTGTTAGTAGCTTATTTTGTGGAAATAATTGGTTTCCTTTTATCAAAAGCTATTTGAGGAAGCTGCCAAAAAAATGTTCTTTTTGCCCCAAAATTAAGCTAATCTGAAAACCCACTTTGATTTTCACTTCTTGTTGATCGGGGAAGTGTGGCAAATTATTTTGAACTAACTTTTGTGTTGTAGGAGTGGCCAAACTTTGTACAATACTACAATGGAGCATAAGTGAGTTACGCTCTACTTTCAATTGTCACACATTTTTTGTTGTACCAAACAAGTGTGATGTAACTTTTTTTCTAAATTATCTACCTCCTCAAACTAGCACAGCCTAATCCTTTCTTAACAGATTTTCTAAACCGTACCACGCTCCATCCCGCTCTTTGATCTTTTGATTCTTTTTGGTTGCCTAAATTGGTTTTTCTTTTCCATTTTTTTGGTAATTGTTAGTAAACATTTTGGGCTAAGTGCTTAGAGCTGCATAAAGCTGGGTACAATCTCGTTGAAAAAATGTACAAGTAAGGCTGCTATTAAGGATTTTTCTTACCCCTATCATCTCAAGTTGGGGTTTTATGGAGAGTATTTTTGTTAGTAAATGTTTGTCCTCTAATCAAGGGAACATCCAATGTTTTTCTTAGCTATAAAGTTTGAGGGGATTTATAGAAGGAACAAACATATACCATTCCAAAGCAGGCTAATTTTTTGCTTGAAACAGTAATTTGACTTTCATGTGAAGCATGGTTTTAACTTTTAATCTCATTTGGCAGGTTAGGTATCCAGTGTTGCTGACTCCTGCTGAGAAAGAAATGGCGAGAGAGGTTTGCATTGCATTCAGGCAAGCGGTACGTTGTATTAATGTGGTACTGTATTTTATTAAAAGATGGGACAGGATCCGTTTACAAACTTTTTGGATTTTTTTTACAAATTACACTATCTTCTCCCGGGAGAACATAGTGTAGTTTGCAAAAGTTTGTATTCTCCCGGGAGAATATAGTGTAGTTTGTAAACAAAAAAGTTTGTAAATATAACCTGCCCCTTAAAAGATATAGTGGTTTTGTTTTTTGGGTGTGATTATCTTCTGAAGCAGGGTGTCTGGCTCCTTGTTTGTGCAGTTAGATTTATTTTTGTTTAGTTTCTGGACTGATCATTAATCCTAGTGTTGTATTGAAGTATTGGTATTTTGTATTGTAAAACTGCTATTGAATCTTGCCAATGATCATATATCTATTATCTATTTCTCTTTTCACCTATAGCTGCTTGTTCTTTCATTTTGTAATTTCTTTTCCTTTTGACTGATGTTTGATCATTAGCTTGGAAATTATGTTCAAAATCCTTTTGTAGACAACTAATGGTCTTGACAAGTCCTATCATGGAATATTTATTTAACTGGAAATATGTAGCCTCCTAATTTTTTTTCCCGAAGGAAATCCTATGTGAGCATTTAATGTTCGATTTTTTTGCGTCACCTGATTTTACAAGTCCTGGGACTATGAATCTGTGGGCTAACTACTATGGTAGACAAGATGTAGCTGGGTTAAAGAAGTTTGCACAATGTTTTATGGATTTAAATTAATTCATGTGATACTCTTTTGATAATAAGGTTTGTAATGGCTTCTTCCTCCTGTGGCTGAAAGAAAATAATTTGTTTGTTCCACTTCATGTCCTACTAAAATTTTTCTCGTTGCTTGCAGGTTTGTGGGTTTGATCTCTTGAGAAGTGAGGGATGCTCGTATGTTTGTGATGTGAATGGATGGAGCTTTGTTAAAAACTCACACAAGTAACTTTTTGTAATTAGATTTTTTTGGCAGTGTTTGTTTTGATATTGGCAGCAGGATCAACATACATCAATAGTTATTCACTTTCCTGAAGGTATTACTGGCATAAAACCATATGGTATTGATACTGATCAGTCAATCCCAAGTCCCAACTCTTTTGAATAAATATTATCAGTCAATCCCAAGTCCCAACTCTTTTGCGTTTTAACAATCTTCAAACCATATGCCCATCCTTTTGGTACGCATTCCACGATCAAGCTTGCGTTTTACCCCTGCTTGTTATTATCAAAAAAATGTTATCACATGCAAAAAGTGGCATAAAGAATGTTCAAACTTGTTTCCAAGTCTTATGACCAGGAATTCTGTCTAAAAATATTTATTAAAGTTGTGTCTTGTAAATGCAGGAAGCCGCTAATTTTGTTGTTAAGAAACGGAGCTGGAAGCTTCGAGACCGAGAGTTGAGAATCTGTCATGCCAAAGCGGATGCCACCCCATCTAAAAGGCCAAACCCATCACCAGCTCCTAGTACCCCTGCAAAGAAGTTGGCTGTGGCTTCACGATCTCCTTCAAACAGTAATAACAGGTCAAACAAAAAAACTAATGCATCTTATCAGGGTCTGCGAGCAACCAAATCTGATTTCAAGAAGAAAGTTCATGGGAGAGAAAAACCAAAAGAGCGCATAACGAAAAGGCCAGCAGTAGCTGCCAAAAAGGCTAAAGAAAAATTGTTCAAGGATGGTGGTACACCAAAACAAGCAGGGGTAAAATGCAAGCTTGATAGTCGTACTCCAGATAGCTCCCTGCGGAATAAGAAGGAGGCCAAAAAGAACATCAGATAGCATGTTCCTAATGGTTTATAGTATAACTGTTGTTTTGAAGATCAAAGTATTATTCTTTATCCGTCGTTCCATCTGCAATTTTTTTTATATATTTTTAAAGTCACCATTATTTTTATATATTTTTAAAATGCATCATCATTTGTTCCAGGTAGAGGACTTATTTCCCATTTATATATAAAGTCACCATTATTTTTATATATAAAGTCACCATTGTTCAAAAATTTGTGGCCTTATTTTCCAGGATCACCACTTGTTCCTCGGTACATTGTGAATGACTTTTTTCCATAAAAAATGAAATTCAAACAAGGCATCTACTGATGTTTTTGGAATTTGGATTTCAGAAATTGTATGAAGGAGCTGATCCTGAAAATGTTTGTTCTGTTGCTCCTGTGATTTACTGCAGGCAAATGATCCTACCATTGAGCGTATTATTACTCCTCGTATTGCTCTTACTACTGCTGAATATTTGGCTTATGAATGTGGCAAGCATGTTCTTGTCATACTCACAGACATGAGTTCTTATGCCGATGCTCTTCGTGAGGTAATGTACTTTCAACTGTAATTTATTAGGAAAAAAAAGTAACAAAAGGAAAGAAGAGAGATGTGAAACCCTTTACAGCCTTTTCTGTTCTCCTGTGTTTTTTTTATTTCTCTGTATGTTTACAAAAATTTCAGAGGCTTTAATGATAATTAGAAATTGACATTGATTATGTCTTTCTCTTATTATTGGAGTATGAGAAGTAACTGGAAAAAATACTTCTCAAACCATTTTGCATTACACAAGCTATTGATCACTTCTTGATCCTATAGGTATCTGCTGCGCGAGAAGAAGTGCCAGGAAGATGTGGTTATCCTGGTTATATGTATAAAGATCTTGCAACCATTTATGAACGTGCTGGAAGAATTGGGGGCGTAAAGGCTCAATTACACAAATTCCAATTTTAACCATGCCAAATAATGGTAATGAAATATTAAAGTTTATCTGCTATCTTGCATGACACTTTCTTAATACTGAATGATCATATTTCTTGAACTTCTTCTGTACAGATATTACGCATCCAACGCCTGATCTTACGGGATATATCACGGAGGGGCAGATATACATTGACAGGCAGCTGCATAATAGACAGGTGGGTTATGTTAACACTTTCACAACTGCAATGAATATTGTACACCATGTTGGATTAATTACTCGGTTAATTACTGCATAGAATTTGGTGCAAAATGCATCATAACATATGATATGTTTGATGTATCAGGCTGTTTTGGAAACTGTTGCTAGAGTTAAGCCCAAGAAAAATGAGAGCAAAGAGGAAAAGTATGCTCCTCTTTCTTGTAGAGTAAATTGAATTATTAGTTTTTCTTCAGGAGGGAACTGAGTTTTAAAAAGTTTATGCAATGCTAATGACTATTTTTAGCATTTATGACATTTGTTATGTGCTCTAACGAACTTTTCCCCTTTGTTTTAGCCAGCCATATCTAGAAATAAAATTACGGGGTGTGAATGGGATAATGATGTCATATATAATGTCTCCATATATGACATTGAAATAGTTACAATTAACATGTAATCTAATTTATCTCCTAAAAATCTCACATACTGCTTCCATTCCATGCAGGTTGAGACTATTGCTCAATTTGGTGTCATATTTCTGCTCTTTGCATTGGGCTTAGAGTTTTCCACAACAAAGGTTGGCTTGTTTCCGCAGCAGGAGAATGACAGGATGCGCACATTGATTCTACAGTTGCAGGGTACAGTTGCACAGCAAGAGGAGAAGGCTGCACAGCAGCAGAAAATGGTTGACAAACAGGATAGTTTAATGGTTATGATGCAGAAGCGAATGGACACCATGGAGAAGCTTTTGCGAAGGCTTCCTGTGGAATTTTTAGATACTGAGGATGACGACGAGACTCAACCCCCGTCTCAGGACGTAGGTGATGACCACGATCATGCAGGTCATCCACCAGCATGACTTTTGTATCTTTGTTGGATGTATATGACCGGGACTATTGCAGATAGACTATTTTGATTAGTATATGACAGGGACTTTTGTATATGTATGTTCCTGTTTTATTAGTATATATCTTGGACATTTATACATATAGGACTCTTTTGATTTGTATATGACAGGGGACTTTTGTATATGTATGTCCCTTTTGATTATCATATGTCTTGGACATTTTTAGACATAGTACTCTTTTGATTAGTATATGATAGGGACTTTTGTATATGTATGTCCCTATTGATTAGTATATGTGTTGGACATTTATATATATAAGTATATTTTGATTAGTATATGACAGGGATTTTTAACATATCATAATTATATTAAAATCATATAATTATGATATGTTACTTTCATATATTTGTTTATCAGGTGTGAAACATAAGTTGATATTAATTTTGTAGAGATAAAAATATTCAAAGAATTTATGTCGAAAATTTTCGACGGAATTTGTTTTCCGTCGAAAATTATTAAAAGATTTTTCGACGGAATTTTATTCATTTTCCGTCGAAAAATTTCGACAGAATTTATTTTCTGTCGAAAAATATTAAAAGATTTTTCGACGGAATCTCATTCATTTTCCGTCGAAAAATATTAAAAGATTTTTCGACGGAATTTCATTCATTTTCCGTCGAAAAATTTCGACAGAATTTATTTTCCGTCGAAAAATATTAAAAGATTTTTCGACGGAATTTCGTTCATTTTCCGTCGAAAAATTTCGACAGAATTTATTTTCCGTTCCGTCGAAAATTTTCGACAGAATTTATTTTCCGTCGAAAATTAATACAAGATTTTTCGACGGAATGTCATTTATTTTCCGTCGAAAAATTTCGACGGACTTATTTTTCCGTCGAAATTTTCCACAGAAATTATTCCGTCGAAAAAAAACGACGGAAATAATTTCCGTCGAAAAAAATCGACGGAAATAATTTCCGTCGAATTTTTTCGACGGAATCTCTAATTCCGTCGAAAAATTTATTACCTACGAAGACTTATTCGACGGCTTCTTTTCCGTCGAAAATTCCGTCGAAAATGTCATTTTCGACGGAATTTTTATCATTTTCGACGGAATTTTTCCGTCGAAAAAAAAGCATTTTCTAGTAGTGAGATAAAGCGGCTCAACTGCAAGATGTTCTGACCCAAGACGGTTCCAGGCTGTGTAGAGGAAGATCACATGATCGGCCCAGTTGTAAAGATCTGTTCCGATCAGTAACAAAATAATAATTTTGAAAAAAAATATTGTCAAAGGATCACTTAAACATTTTGTGTGATCGGTTTAGGTGTTTTAACTTTTAAAAGTTCTAATTCAGGCTCTTAATAAATTTAATTGACTCTAAACATAGGGGTAGGATATTCCTACTACCCATTTTTTTTACTACCACTTTAATCATCATTGGATTCAAAAGTTTTTTTTTCTCTCTTCATTTAACTTTTCTTCTAATCCAATGGTGATTAGAGTGATAGTGAGAGGGTAATAGAAAAAATGGTAGTAAGAATATCCTACCCCTAAACATATATTGAAAATTGGACTAACGACGAGTGATTATACTCAAACAATTCTTTTTTTCTTAACTATTTTTATAATTTAAATAAAATAATATTTCAAAGTCCAATAATAAGAATGTAAATATTTTTTCTCCTATTTTGTTATTAGTTCTCCATTAAATTAAAAATTAATAATGACTTATAATTATTCCAAAAAAGAAAATATTTGGAATTCTTTATTTGGAAATAAAAAAATGTTCTACCGTAGTAAAATAGTAAAAGTTGGATTCTTTAAATTATATGTTACTTTAAAATTGGGCGGATTGCTTATTCTGCCTGTTTTAATTTTTTATTTATCATTTTGCTGGTTTCTCAGATTATATATTTATTTCCTTCTATTTTCAAACTACATAATTTATTCCTATTTGATTAATATTTAATCAACACATATTCTAGTAAATAACTTATTTAAGTAAATACTTTACTAATTGAAGTAAGTGTTGGATATATCCCCTCTCCCCCCTCCCCATTTGATTATTAAGTCATTGTCATTAGTCTTAGATTTCAGGATTTAGAATTTATTTTTATTCTGTTATAAATGTATAGGTGTATGAAGTTGTCGTATATGCGTGGGTAAAAATAACGTTTCCTTGTTTTATCTCCAACTTCGGGTCAAGGAGAACGCGAGACAAAAAAAAATTGGCATCCTTCGCAGCGAAAAGGAAAATGCTATTGTACTACAAAAGAAAAGGTTTGATTAGGACATTCTTAAAGACACTTCTTCAAAAACTTGAAAAAATATATATTAAATATTAAATATTTTTCTTAAAAAATTAAATATAATATTAAATATTTTGTTGTGAATTTAATATTTAATATTTTAAATTTAACAAATACTTTTAGGACACGTAATAAAAAAACAAAAACCTAAAAGAATATCTACATTCGTTTTGTTCTTGGTATATGCGGGCGTTGAAAAGGTGCGGAAATCCACTAAGCCTAGTTTTAGTGGTTTCTCTCTTTAATTTGGTAATAACAACTTAATAATTGGAATAGCCATCATTAATTGTCCCCCGATGCATGAATCTAATCATTCACCAAAATTGGTAGAAAATGCGAAACTGATAGCTGCAATGTCGCTCTCTCTGATACTAAATTTGAGCGTATTTTTAAGAAATTCATGCTCCTCTCAACAATTGTGGCGTTGTCTAATGAGCGTTTATTTGACCGCACCCATTTTTGTCGTTACTTTGCTTCTTTTGAACTTGAAAGTGTTATAGCTAACTATGATTTGTACCTTTTGCTGACTCGGGATCTTAAATTAATCATAAATTTATCAACATGTCAAAATTTGTTAAAGAATAAATGTCACTTGGTCGAAAAATCATTATCTAAAACAAAAAATCCAACCATCTTTGACATTTTAAACGTTTTTTTTAACTTTATCGAGAGATTCATTAAACAAATATCTGTCAGTTGAAAGAATAATTAAAATTCAAATTGTAGAGGCGCGGCTATAGCAAGAGATTAATAAAGCTTCATTTTATAGGTTTCACGCTTTTTTCCATGTTATAATTTAATTTATGGGTTTAATATTTTTGCCTTTGTTAAAGAAAATTTTTTTTCTATTATATTCACATAAAAGTGAAAAGATTCCATGAAGATTAGTGGGATACATTTATTTTTATATAAGCATGGCAGATAAATTTTTTCTTCAGTTAAAGCAAAAATATTTTTTCTTTTATATATTTTTGATAATAACAGTGTAATATTTACAAAAATAATACCAATTTTTTTTAATGTTATTTATAATCACTCCATAAGTCCATATACTCTATTACTTTCCAGAATGTTTATTTTATTTAATCTCGTTTATTATTTCCTTTTTTTCCTTATCATAAGACAATAATTATTAAATCTCAGAATTCTTAGTTTATTTTTTTATTCATCCCTCTGTTTGTCATAATTAAGGGTGTTCGTGGTCTGGATTGGACCGATTTTGGAAGCAAAATTCATCTGATCCATGTAAAATTATTTGTCTCATGTGTTATATTATGTGTCAGTTGGTTTAATTAATGAAAAGGGCATTATGGTAATTTTGACTATTAAGGGAAGTTATTTAAAAGTAACTGCTGATAGGTGCAGTTACATTAAGGGAAGTTACAGAAAAAATAACTGTTGATAGGCCAGTTATGTAAACGTTCATAGGGTCAGTTTCTGATAAGGGAGTATCTGACAGAAACAAAAGTTCCATCTGAGTCTGCCCAGAAAGGTTGTATCAAATCCCTATCAAAGAAGATACAAGAACGGTGAAAGGGTTAAGGCTTAGAGAAAGTATTCCACCATCAAAGTTCTTCCGCACTAATGGAGAAAGGTACACTTTATGTGAAACTCATAAATTCTGAAGATCCCCTTTCATGTTCTTGAATGTTTATTGTTGAACATGAGTCACTGATTTATGCTTACATGTGGTATCAGAGCATGTGTTTAAGAATTTATGTTTTTCCATGTATGATTATGATGGATTATTGATTTGAAAAAAAAAAAAAAAAATTAGGGTTCTTTGCAAATTACCGATTACTGAATGCGTCGATTTTTGCCTCCATGATTCAATGTATTTTTGAATTCAATTCACTGTTACATTGACAATTTGCTTCTCGTTTTTTTTTTGTGATATAAAGAAAGCCTATCTGTTGGTATTAAAGGAAAACGTGTTCGATAAGAGTGCGTTGATCACAGCATATTAATGGAATTCGGTTTTTTTTTTATGCCATTCAATTCTTTATGCCATTAAGGTACTGAATATTAAAAAACGTACACGGACATTGCAAATAAACATGTAAACATGTATCATGATATTGAATGTGAAAATCGAATAATTATGCAATATTCACAGTTTTAAATTGAATGATTATGTGATGTGATTGGATTAATATTGAATGTGAAAATTTAATCCTATTATTGTTTATGAAATATTAAAGTTTTGGAATTAATTATGGTAGATTTGTTAGTCACCAAAGTGGCCAAATCTTGAAGAGTTGTTTTAATTTCAAATATTATGATTTTATTTCAATTACCATGACTGTGATGCTATGAATAGTATGAAATAATTTTCTGGTTGTGGTATATTGAAGTTCATTATTATAGAACAGTTGGGGATCAACCCAAAGGTTGGTTACTTGTTTTATAAAATGAACATGGATGTTGGTATTGTTGGCATATTTCCTCACATTTGGACATCCAAAGATGACAAATATTTATGATAGGGGTATGCATCATTGCCAAATTATGTGAAATTTATATAGCATCATTACAGTTAATGTTGTATGTTAATGGATCCCCAAAGGTGAACATTGATATGCATTGAAGTTAGTATGTTTGAATCTGTGAAGTATGTTAGTATGTGACATGTATGACTCAAAGCATTAATGTTTTAAATATTATTCCTTGCAGTACCTGTTGCCACACATTCCATGTTCTCAACTGTTGCAGTTTTTAATGGGCTGAACTTCTCTGAATGGAAAGAGCAAATCCAATTTTACCTTGGGGTAATGGATATGGATTTGGCTCTTAGAGAAGAGGAACCTGGTGCTATTACTCCTGAAAGCACTGAGGATGAAAGGAACCATTTTAAGAACTGGGAAAGATCCAACAGATTAAGTTTGATGTACATGAAAATGAGCATAGCAAGCAACATTAAGTCAGCTCTTCCACAAACTGAAAGTGCCATTGAAATGATGAAACTTGTGGAAGAGCGCTCCCAAACTGCTGATAAGTCTCTTGCTGGGACACTTATGAGTACACTGACCACCATGAAGTTTGATGGTTCGCGTACTATGCATGAGCATGTTATTGAAATGACAAGTATTGCGGCAAAATTAAAAGCATTGGGAATGGATGTGGATGAGAACTTCCTGGTGCAGTTCGTATTGAACTCATTACCGTCTGAGTATGGTCCTTTCCAAATGAACTATAATACCATGAAAGACAAATGGAATGTGCATGAATTGCACAGTATGTTAGTTCAGGAGGAAACCAGACTTAAGAATCAGGGAGCTCATTCCATCAATTATGTAAAGCATCAAGGAGCTGAAAAGAATAAAGGTAAGAAGCATGAGAAGAAAGGAGGAGGAGGAGGACCCCTTAAAGTTGATGAGGCCTCTTCTTCTAAAATCCACAAAAAGGAAAGTAATGCAAAGATGAGGTGCCATTTCTGTAAAAAGGAAGGGCATTTCAAAAGGGATTGCCTGAAACGTAAGGCTTGGTTCGAAAAGAAAGGTAAGCCTAGTGCTTATGTATGTTATGAATCAAACCTGGCTGAAGTTCCTTATAATACTTGGTGGATTGATTCTGGTTGTACTACTCATGTTTCTAATACAATGCAGGGATTCCTTATGACCCAAACCACAAGGCCAAATGAAAAGTTTGTCTTTATGGGCAATAGAGTGAAAGTTCCGGTGGAAGCTGTTGGGACTTACCGTTTAATTCTCGACAGTGGATATCATTTGGATTTATGTGAAACTCTTTATGTACCTAGTATATCTAGAAATTTAGTTTCAATTTCCAAACTTGATGTTGCTGGATACTCTTTTAAATTTGGTAGTGGTAGTTTCAGTTTGTACAAGCACAATCATTTGATTGGTAATGGTACTTTATGTGATGGATTATATAAATTATGTCTTGATAATCTTTATGCTGAAACACTTATGACTCTGCATCATAATGTTGGTACTAAACGTACCTTAATTAATGAGTGTTCCGCTTACTTGTGGCACAAACGTTTGGGACATATTTCCAAAGAAAGGATGAAAAGATTGGTAAATAATGAAATCCTTCCGGATTTAGACTTTACTGATTTAAATGTTTGTGTGGATTGTATTAAAGGAAAACAAACAAAACACACAAAGAAAGGAGCACAGGAGCACACAGCTTCTTGAAATTATACACACTGATGTATGTGGTCCGTTTGATGTTAATGCCTTCAATAAAGAAAAATATTTTATCACTTTTATTGATGATTATTCACGTTATGGTTATGTCTATTTGCTGCATGATAAGTCTCAAGCTGCAAATGCTTTGGAGATTTATATTAATGAAGTTGAAAGGCAATTAGACAGAAATGTGAAGATTGTCAGGTCTGATAGGGGTGGTGAATATTATGGAAGGTATGATGAAAGTGGACAACATCCGGGCCCATTTGCTAAATTTCTGGAAAAGCGTGGTATTTGTGCTCAATACACAATGCCCGGTACACCGCAACAGAACGGTGTATCTGAAAGGCGTAATAGGACCTTACTGGATATGGTTAGGAGTATGTTAAGTAATTCTTCTTTACCCGTTTCATTGTGGACTTATGCTCTAAAAACTGCCATGTATGTATTGAATAGGGTTCCTAGTAAGTCAGTTCCAAAGACTCCTTTGAACTTTGGACTGGAAGGAAACCTAGTATAAGACACCTGCATGTTTGGGGTTGTCAGGCAGAAATTAGATACTACAATCCGCAAGAAAAGAAACTGGATGCAAGGACAATCAGTGGTTATTTCATTGGTTATCCAGAAAAATCGAAAGGGTATAGATTTTACTGTCCTTATCATACTACAAGGATTATTGAATCTGGAAATGCTAGGTTCATTGAGAATGGTGAAGTTAGTGGGAGTGAAACACCACGTAAAGTGGATATTCATGAAGTGAGAATACAAGTTCCATTGACTTGTAGCTCTAGTAAAGTTATTGTTCCTTATACTATTGAACCAATCAATAATAATGAAGGACAAGTTAATGATCCCACTACTCATGAAGAAATCATTGTTAATGAACCGAATGAACCCATAGTAGAAGAACCACAACAGATAGCATTAAGAAGATCTCAAAGAGAAAAGAGACCTGCTATTTCTAATGATTATGTGGTATATCTACAAGAGTCTGATTTTGACATGGGTATTCAGGATGATCCAGTAACGTTTTCACAAGCCATGAATGGAGAAAATGGTGATAAGTGGTTAGATGCTATGAAAGATGAGTTGAAATCTATGGAACAGAACAAGGTTTGGGATCTTGTTGAGTTACCAGAAGGGTGTAAGAGAGTTGGTTGTAAATGGGTCTTTAAGACCAAACGTGACTCTCATGGTAACTTAGAACGTTACAAGGCCAGACTTGTTGCAAAGGGATTCACTCAGAAAGATGGCATTGACTATAAAGAAACTTTTTCACCAGTTTCAAAGAAGGATTCTTTAAGAATTATTATGGCATTGGTGGCTCATTATGATCTAGAGTTACACCAAATGGATGTGAAAACTGCCTTTCTAAATGGAAATTTAGATGAAGATGTGTACATGGACCAACCAATGGGGTTCATAGAAAAGGGTAAAGAGCACATGGTGTGCAAACTTAAGAAGTCAATATACGGACTTAAACAAGCTTCACGGCAATGGTACCTTAAGTTTAATGATACTGTTGTTTCCTTTGGATTTAAAGAAAACATTGTTGATCGATGTATATATCTGAAGATCAGTGGGAGCAAGTTTATATTATTGATTCTGTATGTTGATGATATTTTGCTGGCAACTAATGATCTTGGTCTTTTAAATGAGACTAAGAAGTTTCTCTCTAGTAACTTTGAAATGAAAGATATGGGCGAGGCAGCTTATATGATAGGAATAGAAATATTCCGTGATAGATCACAAGGACTGTTAGGTTTGTCTCAGAAAGCATATATTAATAGAGTTCTAGAGAGATTCAGAATGGAAAACTGCTCATCATCTCCAGTTCCAATTCAGAAAGGAGATAAATTTAGTCTCATGCAATGTCCTAAAAGTGAATTGGAACGAAAAGAAATGGATGCAATTCCGTATGCATCATTAGTTGGGAGTTTAATGTATGCTCAGACTTGTACGAGACCAGATATTAGCTTTGCAGTTTGGATGTTGGGTAGATACCAAAGTAATCCCGGTATGGATCATTGGAAAGCTGCAAAGAAAGTTCTGAGATATTTGCAAGGAACTAAAGGTCACATGCTTACTTATAGAAGGTCTAACAACCTTGAAGTGATTGGATACACAGATTCAGATTTTGCAGGATGCGTAGACACAAGAAAGTCTACATGTGGTTACCTGTATCTTTTAGCTGAAGGAGCTATATCATGGAAAAGTGCGAAGCAGACTGTAATAGCTGCGTCCACTATGGAAGCTGAATTTGTGGCATGCTTTGAAGCCACAATTCAGGCTAAATGGCTACGGAACTTTATTTCAGGGCTTGAATTGGTCGACAATATTGAAAAGCCGCTGAAAATTTATTGTGATAATTCCGCAGCAGTCTTCTTTTCTAAAAACGACAAGTATTCCAAAGGTGCTAAACATATGGAATTAAAGTACTTTGCCGTTAAAGAAGAGGTTCAGAAACAAAGAGTGTCTATAGAGCATATTAGCACCGATCTTATGATAGCTGATCCCTTGACGAAGGGATTACCGCCCAAGACATTTACTGGTCATGTATGTAGAATGGGCATTATGTCAGCTAATGAATGATGACAATTATTGTTATGTATTAAGTATTGACACTCTGAGCTCATTGATGAATATATGTTTCTGTTATTGTCTTATTTTCAATTTATGAATGCATGCAAGTTTATGTAATGATATTGAAAATATTTATGGTCCGTTACGAAGACATTATTGTTGGACATAATGTATACTTCCTATTAAAGTATCATGTTAGGAAGAAGAGTCAATATAGTGGTACATGGAAGGGACTATGCCGACTTGATAGCATACAACCGCCATGACTCTTGTTGATTTTATTTCTAATAATGAATTATGATGAGGTCAATGTATAGAACCTTTAGCCTAGTAAATGCGCATTATAATGAATGTTGATTAAATCATGAAGGGACACCTCATGACATGAGCCAAGTGGGAGAAGTAAAATTATTTGTCTCATGTGTTATATTATGTGTCAGTTGGTTTAATTAATGAAAAGGGCATTATGGTAATTTTGACTATTAAGGGAAGTTATTTAAAAGTAACTGCTGATAGGTGCAGTTACATTAAAAGTTACAGAAAAAATAACTGTTGATAGGCCAGTTATGTAAACGTTCATAGGGTCAGTTTCTGATAAGGGAGTATCTGACAGAAACAAAAAGTTCCATCTGAGTCTGCCCAGAAAGGTTGTATCAAATCCCTATCAAAGAAGATACAAGAACGGTGAAAGGGTTAAGGCTTAGAGAAAGTATTCCACCATCAAAGTTCTTCCGCACTAATGGAGAAAGGTACACTTTATGTGAAACTCATAAATTCTGAAGATCCCCTTTCATGTTCTTGAATGTTTATTGTTGAACACACAAATAATTTTTTTGTTAATGAGATGTGACTAGATTTTTTCTTGGGTTTAGTTGATGGGTTAATGAATATTGGGTTTAGAAATTTTTGGGCTATGATTGAGAAAAAAACCCATTAGTAGAGGAGAATTAATATATTTGATCCGTTTGGATTGGATCGATTTTCATCAATCAATCCGAAAATCGATCCAATCCAATTAAAATTTACGATTTTGTTCGGTTTTCAATTTTTCAGTTCGGTTATAGCAATTTAAATTGGTTTGAATCGATTTATGAACACGCCAAGTCATAATCTCTATTACATTCACATAAAATGGCCTTCTTCTGATAAGGTAATGGACAGGATAACTTTCGATCCGTTATATTCTTCTTCTTATCGTCTTCACTTTTTCATCCTAATAATAATACTTTCTTGTCTACGTGTCTATATTTTTTAGGCTTAAGATACAATATTATTGTCTAGTTTGATTCCAATCAATTGAAGCATTCACACAAAATAATATTATACACGACTACTAGAGAACTTGATATGATCAACGGACAAATTCCATCGAAATTAACTTTAATATGTTATTATCCAAAAAAAGACTTTAATTATGTTAATATGATAATTTTCGACGGAATTTCAGTTTCATCTTAATTTATCTTGTCGTATAGGAAATTTGATGTCTCGATTAACTTTAATTTCGACGTGTCACCCAACAGCTCTAACTTTATGTTTCTTAATTTAATTATATGACTTTTATAACACATAATTTATTATGTATTTTTTAAATATATTGGTTGCTGATTAGAATTAAGTCGATTCGATAATGTAGATGAAATCTCGCCAATCGAATTTTACAAAAAAACAAAGATAAAAGAATTAAAAATGTAATGAAATTTTAAATGATAAGATTTTAAAATGTATTTATAAAAAATAGTCAATAGATATCAACAGTGATTATAATTATTATATAATCTTTACGTGCAGAACATATATATGTCCGAATTTAAATCAACGGACAAATTAGTTTTTTCGTCATTATTTCACACATAACTCAAAATACTTTCAGCTACCCGTTCCCTAGTACGATTTATGTACAATGATAGTTTGGGACATTCAATTTTGGTCGTATTTAAACACCATACCCTTTTTTGTATTCTACTGAAGATTACTTTTGAGTTTTTTTTTTTTTTTAATGCACGAGAAAAATCTCATTTTTATGAGAACATTTTCTGTGCAAGTCAAATATGAATGGTACCTAGTCACTTACAAGGCAAATCTTGGCCAAACTAAATAGATGACCACACAGTAATATTAAGAGATGAATCGTTGAGATTTAGTCCGTAACTTATATGGGTTTAGAGTTTTTAATATTATTAGGGTTCAATGCTTTTAATATTATAAGAGATAAATTTATCATTTATAGATATATAAAAATATACGAGATTTATATTTTTTTTTTCTTCTCATATAGACTCATGTGAATTCCATATATTTTCATGTGAGTGTAATAAATAAATTTATTTTTATAATATAAGAAATGTTAAATTCCTTGTATATTTAACTGTTTTTTTTTATTATATAAGTCTTTGATACAAGTGATCAATAATTAAAAATAAATATAATTTATATTATTTTTATGGGGAAGGATATTGTGACAACCAAGTTATATTACTACCAATCAATTTTACCGTTAGATCGATTATCTTGATCCAACGGTTATATTTATTTCCATCTTTGTATGGTCATGATTTCCCAAATTTAATTCTTTATATTTATTTTCATCTTTGTATGGTTGTGATTTCTCACATTTAATTCTTTCACTTTAAATATGGGGAATCATGACCATATAAACATGGAAATAAATATAACCGTTGGATCAAGATAATCGATCTAACGATAAGATTGATTGGTAGTCACTTGGTAGTAACATAACTTGGTTGTTACAATATCCTTTCCCTATTTTTATATCGATATAGGTTAAATGTTTAGCTAATATATATATATATATATATATATATATATATATATATATATATATATATATATATATATATTTAGAAGATGAATATTCTTACTATCAAAATTTTTTATTATTAATTTATTACTTATCTAATCACCATTGGATCAATATTTTCTCTTTTTTCAAAAACTTTTTAAAATTCTCTCTCTTTGATTCAATGGTGATTAGATAGGTAATAAGTTAGTAATAGAAAATTTTAATAATAAGAATATCTTCTCTCTATTTTTTAATTTAATAACTCTAATAAATAAAAGAGCACTAGCCAAACCGTATTCCAAAAAATCAGGCTTTTTGAAGGCGTGGATTCTTTCTTGAATACCACCCATAGTATAGGACAGCCCACCAGTGAGACCTAAATGCACGGTAGTAGCTGATTGACGTAAGGATAAGATGGTGACGTATGGTCAACGCTTGTCGAGCTTTCTAGCTGAATAAGAGATGTAATACATGTATCAATAAGTATTAAAAAAAATAATAAAAAAAAGGTATTTACTCTATTTTTTTTAATACTTTTGTATAAAAGTATTAAAAAAATAGAGTAAATACCCTTTTTGTCACTCGCAATATCTATGAAATTCTTTTTAGTCCCTGACAATAAAAAAGGATCAAATTGGTCCCTAAAATGATAAAAAAAAGATTAAGGAGTACTTATTACAATTGACAGAAGGATTAAAGTGACTATTTTTTCATAATTTTAGGGACCAATTTGGTCCTTTTTTATTGCCAGGGACTAAAAAGGATTTCATAGATATTGTCAGGGATCAAAAAGGATGTTTACTCAAAAAAAAAAATAACAAAAAAATGTAATACAAAGTAGATGTACTGACCCTAAAACATAATCGAGTCTAATATTTTATGAGAATATTATTTTTTATATTTGTCTTATGCAATACAAAAAATAGATGAGATTCATTTATTTATTTATTTATCTTTTTTTTAATGATCTCACACATACTTTTTTTTATATTGTATAAGATAATTTATCTAATGCAATACCAGAAATAATATTCTCATATTTTATTCTTCCAAATCTTTTATAAAAGCTAACAAACTCTAAGGTAGAAGTAGAATCATTTAAACCATTTAAAAAAATTTAAAGAATAAAAACTTAAATTAAATATTTGTACATTTATGTATATATAATGTGAATTTAACCGATGTATCCATTTGAATTATGTGATTTTAACTTGATGGTCTTAAATATTAAATTTTGGATAAATCAGAGTATAATGAATAGTTAAAATTTACATGTATTAAAAAAAACAAATATTAACCACAAAAAGTGTGATGATGTGTATTAATAAACTTTTATATAGTATGAGATTTTATGGACATGATCATATTAATCAGAGCTTTCAATCCAAAATTTATTTCAAAGAGTAGGTACTCTAAATTGTGTGTGTGAATAGAGGTGGCAAAGTGGGCGGAGGTTCGGCCCGTCCCGCCATCAACCCGCTAAAAAATGAGTCAGTCCGTCCCGCCCCGCTTTTGAAGGTGGGTCGAAAAACTCAACCTGTCCCGCCCCGTTTGGCGGGTTGGTTCGCCATCCCGAGCCTATTTTACAATGACCCACCTCGGCCCGCCCATGTCCATCATCAACTTGAGTCCGCCCCGCCCCGTCCCGCTTTTGAGGTGAGTTGAAAAACTCATCCCACACCCGTTTAATGGGTTGGGCGGGTTGGCCCGCCGAGCCGAACCTATTTTGCTGGCTAGAAGCACAAGATCAGTTTGGTCCAGTTTTGCAAATGTTTTTTTGCTTAACACGAACCAACTAACCCGATTAAAAGCAAATGGTTTGGTTTGAGTTATCATAATTGTGTTGGAATAAGATGAAAGACCTAAGAGGGGATTAATTGGTAATTGTTGTGCTTCTCGTGGTAAAGTTTATGATTGTGGCAGATTTATAGAATTAATTGACGTGCTAGACTAGTACTACTCTCTACCCGTGGTACTAATTAATTATAGATAAAATTTAATAACGTCCTGTTCTTCTTTATTCGCATGACGTTAATGTCGAAACTGTGTCTGTTGCTAAATTAGTAACGGATCACTTCGTTGCTAAATTAGTGATGGGTCACTTCGTTCACAAATTCAACAAATACTATCCCAGGGATGGCACAAATATTAGGGGTCTATAAGACTATAGATTTGGTGTAAGGACACGAATCTTTCCACCATTTTCAATATATATGTTATTGGTGAGGCCTAAAAATGTTGAAAGTTCAAGTGATGGAAAATGTTATTTTTTTTAATACATTGGTGTGAATGGAACATATGACCTAATACAAATTATTCAAATCCCTTAGTACTGTACCAACCCTAGTGGCTTGATGAGAAATGTTTTGTGTGACATTCTTGGAAACTTATAGTATGATATTCTTATCTCTTCTATAAATATAGGGACCGGACTCTCACATTCTTGCTAATTTGAATATTAGAGCCCCTTGTATGTAAATTGCCCCCTTTGTCCAGCAACAACCAATAATATTTGTGAAGAAGTCTCAGAGCTTGTATTCTTTTCTGCTGTAACTTGTATTATTTTAAAAAGTATAAAAATAGGTTTCGCTTTATTTTTAGTCACTTGCATATAAGTTATATACAGTAAAATCAATACGACATCACTTTGGGGCGAAAATCATGGTATTTTTATATTTTTAATTTATTTCAAGATTATTCTAGTCTTTATAATTATAATTTTTTAATATTTCAAATTCAAAATAACATCATTTTGATAATAAATTTAAATAACTTATTTGTAATAACTGTAGAAATATTTCTCTCATAAAAATAAGTGGTAAATATACATTCTTGTGATATAAACAACTTCAACTCTATCCTATAATAAACTAGAATGGTAGATAGTAGATTTGTTTCACGTGTTTTAGCATAAAATATTGGGTAAAGTGTATATTATTTTAAAGGATGTAAAGTTGTGTCATTTTAAGAGAGAGAAAGAAATAGATAAAGGATGAGAGAGAATTGACAAAAAAAAAAGTGTGGGTCCCACATCTTTATGAGAATGAAAGGATATAAATTATGTCATTTATAATGATAAACACCTTTCCTTGAAAATAAAAAACGTAATGATGCATGCTATAATTTACTATAGAAAGTTTCGTTCCTGTCATGGTTCGGCAGCAACGGGCCACCCCTTTTTTTATTTCAATTGGGGGGCAACGGGGCCCTTTAAATTTGTATTATTAATCATTTGCAAAAATAAATAAATAAATAATAAAAGTATTTAAAATGTAGTTGCACCTTCTTACTTCTTGTTGATCTGTATTTTGTACGAAGATAGTATTATATCGTTATATAATGGGTTTCCATTCTATCATTTAACACGACCACAAAAAGTTTCTTACACACACAACATTTTGTGGGGTCCGCATGTTTAAAAAAAAAAATTCTGGCACACAGAATGAATCTCTGTAACATTACACAATCATTTTTCCTACGACATAACTCTTATAAAATCCTTATATAATACTCTTTATATATTTCCTGGTGATAATTTTGTTTAATGTGACAAAAAGAGAATAATTGAAGGAAAAAGAAAAGCGAAAGCAATCCAAAAATAAATAAAAAGCAATGAATTTCAGTAATTTTATTGAGAAAACGTTTAAAAATAGCTGTCAGCGATGCTCATCATAATTATGCTTCTGTATTTTCATCTCAATCATTATATATACAATGACTATTTGGTATCTAGACTCTAGAATGGAGAATCGTTATAGGTATATTGATAGTCTATCTAGTATCTAAAGCTCACATTTCTCTTTTGTATGGATATCAACCTCATTCTTTAACACATCATTTCTTTTTATGATTGTTTTACATAAGTTTAGTATTTAAATGGAGGTAAAATTATCTATTATACATATATAAAAATATAGGGTCATGTGAAAAGTAGGCAAAAAAGAGAAGAATTAAGTTTCATATATTTTTAAGAATACGTGGACGATAATTTTATTTCCTAATACATGAGAAACTTCAATCTCTTAATTTTATTATTACATATTAACTTTCTTAAATCATGACATATCTTTTGGCAAAAAAATTAAAATATTACTATTTTAATAAATAATTATGAATACATAGTTGTTTCGAAATTATCTACGAATTTATAATAGTCATTCACGCCCAAATTAGGCGTGATTATTCATGCCCAAATCAGACGTAACTCTCAAGGCATTCACGCCTAAATTAGGCATGAATCATTTGGTGTTGACACGTGGCAAAAAAAAAAGTCAACTTATCAATCGTAAAACTTTGGAAAGTCATAACTTTTGACTCGGGTATCCGAATGAGGTAATTCTTTTTTTGATTTCACATAACTTTTCGAGATCTACGCAATGACATTTCATTTGATATATTTTATCTCTCACAAACACAATTCAAATTTGCAATAATTGTATTATATAGTGTATTAAAAAAAAAATTAAAAAGTATTATTACTAAGAAAAATAAAATAAATATTAAATTTGTGATTTAAACTCAAAAATCAATTTGAAAAATCTGTATTAATAAAGAAAATAATTAAATAAATATTCTAAACACTTGGTAGAATATTATATAAATTTGTATATATTTTAATAATAAAATAAATAACCTTGTACACTATTTTTTTTTCAAACACTTGGTAGAAGTATATATCTTAATATGACATTAAGTATCCTTATTTATAGATGAGTTAATCTACTTTGGTGTCTTCTTTATAGTATCATTGTTACAAATTTGAATTGTGTTTGTGAGAGATAAGATATATCAAATGAGATATCATTGCGTAGATCTCGAAAAGTTATGTGAAATCAAAAAAAGAATTACCCCATTTGGATACCCGAGTCAAAAGTTTTGGCCTTATAAAATTTTGCGGTTAAATTATTAATTTATTGTGCCACGTGTCAAAGAAATATAAAATTATTAATGTGATTTCACTTAATAATTTAAATTTTTTAATTTAATTGATTATTTATATAGTATTAAATTCGATGAGATTCCTCACCCCCAAAAAAAAAGTCGATAAGATTAAGTGGTTATAAGTTTAATCATTACTATCCTTATTCTAACAATAAAAATAATTAAATATTATGAAATTTCTTAGCACAAGTAGGTTAGGCTTAACGTATCATCTACTATTCAAGCTTAATGAACTGTTGTGTGAGGGAGCATGATAGAGAAATATAAAATCATTAATATAATTACACTCAATAGCTCAAACTTTTGTATTGAAGTGATTACTCAATAATCACACTTAAGGAAAAAAAATCCTAAATCCCTTTAAGGGATTTTGAATTAATCATCATATATAAAAGATATTTTTATCTTCATTCATCAAACAACAGGTAATAATCATACGACTATATATACACATTTTGTTTATGGATCTTACTCAGTTGAATGTTGGAATATTTTGCAAGTGTACCACTCCTTTATTATACCGAAACACTAGGTGGAGTTTCTTGCCGCCACCATCATGGAAATTTAGGCATATATATTATCGTAGATATACACATCTGAATATCAATTTATACAAATAATAAAATATGACGACAAATATCATGATTTATAAAAGGAAACATTATTATCCTTTTATAGAAGATAATTATCTTATATTGTAGAAAAAAGATAGATAGATCCCAACTATTATAAGAAACAAAAAAAAATGCAAAAATAAAATGAAAAAGCATAAAAAAAATTATCTACTATGAAAGAAAAATAATAAAGCTCTTTATAAAAATATCATGTAGCTTCCAATTTTCCAGAACCTAGTGTTTTGAATTTTGTGGGAGATATTGATTCCTTCCTAACGTCCATCGGGTACACATGCATGAATATTGAGATGACAGCCATATTCTATCTCGTGCCAGTTAGGTTCAATGGTTGGACTAAAAAACACCAAGTCCAGCTCAGTGTTTCCCATATTTTGGTGAAAAGACAAGCAGACACAGCTTCATGTTGATCTTAATTCCTCAATATATCTAGGTGATGGGACACTGTACAGCCCCATTTTCTTTCCCTCAAGATGTCTCTGTTTTCTCGTGAAAGTTAGTTTACTGGTCATATTTGTTTTAGCAAACCAATATTTTGAAAGATAAAATAATGGGTAAAGTGTGACATTTTAAAGAATGTAATTTTGTGTCATTTTGAGAAAGAGAATGAGATAGATAAAGGAGTAGAGAGAGTTGACAAAAAAAATAAAGGTGTGGGTCCCACCTCTTTGTGAGAGTGAAAGGATATAAGTTGTGTTATTTAAAATGATAAACATTTTTCCCTAAAAGGGTTTTATAAGAGTTATATTGTAGGAAGAGTGATTGTGTTACGTTATAGAAATTCGTTTTGCGTGCCATAATTTATTTATTTTTTGCTTCAAAAAGTGTGGGGTCCACAAAATGTTATGAGTGTAGGAAACTTTTTTGTGTCATGTGACATGATAGATGCAAAGCCCATAAAAAAAATTCAAAGATTCAAAACAAATAAAGTAACAGTATTTTTGATATATTTTATAATATTGTAATAGTTAGTGAATTTCTTTTCGTAATTATTTGATAAGCATATATCTGAGATATAAGACAGTTTTTCTTTGTTTTCCACATTAAGAATTCATACCTAAACCAAACTGCACTAAAAAAACGAAAATTTAAATACCAAACAAAACCAATTATGTTTTCTTTTGTTTATTTGTTTTTATGAAAATCAATTAATTACATTTCGATTATAGATTTCATTTATAAGCGAAGGATATATTTAGAATTGAAGGCATAACTATATATTTAGAATTGACATGCTCTTTTTACCAAAAAAAAAAAAAAAAGAATTGACATGCTCTTATCTGATTAAGAATTATATGGACCTATACTACTAAACGTGATTGGTCCAATTCATTAATGGCCCACGAGTCCAAAAGTAAATCTTATTTAGTAAGGAAATAAGTTTATAACGTGTACACCTCATCCCCGAATAAATAGCAAAAAATAAAATAAAAAAATAGCTAGGTTTGCAGAAATACAAAACTCATGACTCTCCTCACGAGTCAATGGTTGAAGGACAGATATAAGATTCTAGCTAGATGCAGTAGTTGTGATTGACGCGACATAACACATTTGACGCGAACACGAATACACTCAGCATGAACACGATATGTATTTGAAAATAGGCCAAAAGCTTTGATACAAATACAACTTGCTTATTTTGCGGGACACGATATGACACGAATAATCCGCCAACATTAAAGCGTGTCACCTATTATATGATTTAATATGACATAACACAACACAACATGACCCAAAACAACACAAATAAATTATAAAAGATTAGCGCGAGTCAATTTCATATTTGCAGGTTGACACACGAAATGACAATAATTTTTTCATCTCAGATTTTGTAAATCAACATAAACACAACATAGATTTAAAAACTGAGCAACCGGAAAATGAATTTTCGTATCGTGTCAAAAACTATCACTTCTAATTCCAGCCATGTCTAAGCATTGCAGCTTACCAAGAGACATCCGACAACAAAGCCAACATAGTCTATCAATCAGAGACACAATAGCCATTGCCATGCCACTATACTAAGACGACAATTAATAAGGAAATAAGTAAGTCATGTTGTTATTATAAAAGAGAAGCTCAAAAGCTGGGTATGATCATCTTCTTCCAATTTACTTAAGTTTATCATTCAAATACTGATTTAAGTGTTAGAGTGCCAATCTAATAAGTTAGTGGTTAAATAGTATGTGATAGTTCCAAATTGTTTTGTAAGGACAAGTATCCCTGTCCTCTCTTACCATGTGTCTAATTAAGTTGGTGTTTGTTTGTGTGTCTAAGGATGCGTTACAAGTGTAATTTTTTTTTGCATAAATTTAATTTATTTAAAATAAATACATTAAGTTAAAAATATTATTAGCTATAACAAATTATAATAATAAATATCATATAATAATGTAATTAAATTATTATTATCCTTAATTTAAATGCACTAATTTATGTAACAATTTCTTTTGATTATTTTTTTTCACAATTTAATTTTTGTAATTTCTTCAGCATTTCTCAAAAGAACTAAAAAGGGAAATAATAAAACTGGAATGCTCTAATTATAGCGATAATCGTAGTAGTTGTGTATTTAATTAGGGCTGGCAATACGGGCCAGCCCGTCCCGGCCCGCCACTGGCCCGACCAAAATAGCTGGCCCGGCCGGCCCGTTTTGATAAAATGGGTTGAATTGAGCAACCTGGCCCGTTTTATGATTGGGTTGGCGGGCTACGGGCCAGCCCGCCTAAAATAAAAAATTACAAAAAATTAAATTATGCATAAAAACACATAAAAAAATCTGCATAAAAGCATAAAAAAATGTGCGTAAAATCCTAATGTACTCATGAAACCAAGAAGATCAGTGTTTAATAATCTACATATAAATATGCATCTTTCAATCCAAAAATAATAATAAAAAATAAAATCGTATCAAGGTAAAACAGAGTAACAAAACAAGTAACAAAGTGTTGTATGAGCAGTCCACAACAATTCGAAAAAGCCACTTGTATGCAGAGAAATCTAAGGCACGAAACTATATAACAATTGGGTAACCTAAAAAAAACAAAAACGGGCTTGGCGGGCCGAGCCCAGCGGGCGGGCGGGTTTGGTGGGATGGTGGGTTGAAAAACTCAACCCAGCCCACCCTATTTGGCGGGCGGGGCGGGCTCAGCCCATTTTGCCAGCCCTATATTTAATGTTCTACTAAAAGAATATATAATGAGGAATTGTTCTGCACAAGGAATGTGGATGAGTCGAGATGTTATATAGTATGCTTTCGTGGTGATCAAGAGTTGTTGATGATGGCTTTCTCGTTTGTTCCGGTGAACAGAACATGGTAGTGCATACAATTGGGATGGGGTTTCTTAAATAGCGTAGAAGCAAGTCACAAGTTGTCAAGTTGAGCTAAAAGCTCGACACTTGGAGGTTGGCCTCCTGGTTAGCAGGTCAGTCAAATCGTGGAAAATAAAAAAATGAAGAGTAAAGAGATAGAGAGAAAATACACAATAATTTTAATGTGGAAAACCTCTCCTAATGCAGAGGAGTAAAAACCTAGTGACCTATTCTAGAAAATCTTTCACTATGAAATAGTAGGATTAAAAAGATTCAAGTTTTCCTAGTCATACTAGAAGAACACTCAAGCTTCACCAACAATGGTGGTTGCAAGGTTCTTCTCTAAAGAGGTCTCACACTCAAACTTCTCTTTAAAGGATTTTCACAAAAGTCACTAAGTTTAGGTTAGGTTATCATCCTTTAAAAATGGTTTTACATTTTCTTTATATAGGTAGGTGAAACCCTTCACTTTCTTCTAGAATCTTCTATAATAATGAGGTAGGTAGCATTCTTTGAGGTGGTTATTCAGACATTGAGTCATGTATCAATAAATATGGTACATACTTAGCCTCCAAAGCATTAATGGAAGAACATATCCCAACAAATCTCCATTTTTTCGACTTTAATGCATTGGGTTCAACAGCATGGCTCTTAAGCAACAATCTTCAAAT